>SNQJ01S0044827.1:55815-69166 GCA_010110895.2 Picea sitchensis
TTTCATGCTAGTTGAAATAGATCAATATTGATGTTTGCTCCGGAGAACGAGACATTATGCAGATCCTGAAAGTGTTTCAACTCATAGTGGCAGCTTGGAGGGAATCCACTTCCATTTTATGGAGATTTAGAAGACACAGACTTCCACTATCTTTGTAATAGTAAGTGGATCGAGGCATCTCTGGAGATTTTGGCGCATCTCTTTCTCGTAGCACAACCCAGGTGTACATGATTTTTTTTTAGCTTCATATTGGGAATTTTCTTCGACTACTTTCATAAAGAATGGAAACACTCAAACTATCCATGAGGTTCCCCTCTTCCACAAGCTCGTATGATTATTTTCTCAAAACAATTTGTGCTTAATTACTGCGCAAACAATAACTTCAACCCAGTTCATGACGAGAATAACTCCAGACTGTTATAGAAGATTGTACTTTAACTACCCATATAGGAAACATGCAGTAAGCAACAAATATACCTTTGTTCAAAAGCTATCCAGAATTAATCTCTTATGTCGCTAGTTTTATTAAGGACTTGATGCAGAAGAATTTTTGACAGTTTTCCAGTTGACTGAAAATGCCTCATGTATTGGCTCACAACCAACATCTGCAATGGAATGTCCATATAACATACTGTATCAAATTTTTGATCTTGAGCCGAGATGGCAGACGTTCAACAATGAATCCAAGGAGTTCATCTTCATATATGGGCATGAAGCACAATCTCCATGAATAAAACAACCTTCACCATTAATCAATCGTGATGTTCAATCTTCCCATGCTCTCGTATCTCCATGCTGCGATTACCTCGCTCGAACGGTGAATAATCATCTATCAAGCATGAAAATTTATGCCTCTTATCCGATAAACTTTTGTTGATGGCATATGTGTGCGAATGCTCAGTGCGTAGGCATGGATATGGTTCCAGAAATTAAGATCTACTCCTGAGAAAGTGGCCACGACATTCAATTCGATGAGGATGGAAGCATCTAGAAGGGGCTCAAACATAATACTAGATATTATCCAGCTAGCAACCTTATCGTTGCAGATCTCTCCAGGGACAAGGGTGACACTAGAATCAATCAAATGACGATCTGTGCTTTCAAAGATCTGTTGATTACAAAGATATGTGCGTTCAAATATCTATGCGTTCAACAACCTGCCCGTCTGCGATGGAATCGAACGAGGTTGAATGGACGATAGTGGGAAACAAAGGAATAATGGGTTAAGCATTTTTAAAAAGCCTATGTGGTCGCATGGATATCCAACGATCACAGAAACAAACACATGTGGACAAGGACCACGACGCTGATTCCACCTGGAACCAGGTTATGAAGCAACCTGCGTTCGTCCCTTCCAGTCATCGACACCCACTTGCCTGTACTCCTTATATGTACTTGGTATTTGATACAACTGAGGTTCAGAGAAATATTGAGTAGGTTGTCGGTCTGAGAAAACAAAATCAGCAAAAACCTCAGAACGGGTTGGGATGGAGTTATAGAAACATCGGATTGATTATTGGCTGAAGAAAAGGCACAAAACTTGTCTGAATTCGCTGTGGAGCTGCCAGATCTTGTATTCTGAGGTGAAAATTGGGTGAGAGATTTTCACTTTTATTTAGAACGCGAGGGCTCAAGACCGTTATTTTACAATAAAAATTCTCGGATCATGGCTATGGCCTTCACCAGAATGAAAGCAGTGATTATTACATGGTGCCAAGTGCTCGCTTTGTTAAAACCACTATTTATTCCAATGTCACGGGTATGGTGATACTACGTTATTCCAAAGGTAAAAAAAAAAAAAAGTTCCAGATGGTCTGGATGATTACTATGAAAAGTACTTCTCTATGAACCAAGTAAGATATATCAGGTAGAATGTATTTGCCTGCGCATTTGCTAGACCCCCAAACAACTACTTGTGCTAAGGTACTATTGGATGATGAAAACTAATCCCAATGCCAATTCGACTAGGGGGTCCGATGTGATCGATAGCATAAAAAACAATGTTGAGAAAGCTTGCAGTGGAGTCGTTTCCTGTGCAGGCATTCTGTCCATAGCTACTCATTATTTTGTTGTTGAATTGGGTGGACCTTCGTGGACAGTGATATTGGGGAGGCGAGACTCGACAACGACGAGAAAAAGCGGTGCAAGAAATAACATTCTGCCTCCCACTTCCAGTCTAAGAAACCTCATCTCACTATTCTAAGCGCGAGAAATCTTTGCAAAGGATATGATTGCACTCTCTGGTAATAATAATGATGATGGCCATGACCTAATAATTGGTTTGAACTCTGGATATTTATTACGCGTTGATGAGTATAGTAGAGGAGATGTATTACCGAAGAAGAGATGCACGATTATTTAGGAGGGGAGACTATGTTAATTTTAGGGCAGATGGATAACTCAGTTGCATCTGCCCTCAGATTTGAAGTCAATCGATTGTTGTTGTTAGACATGATGTTGCATCTCAGAGATATTTGAAATTTTTTCTTATGAGTGTTACAGGTCTCTGAATTCTCTCTATGATTGGTAGCTGGGCTAATACCTTATTCCGTGTTGCATACAGAGAGATGAGAGTGTGACAATGATATCTAATTTAGAGTGTCCTCGTTGAGCCATCCCTGTGAGTAAGACAAGTGGCTACGATTCCAAAAATTTCAGGTAATCATCCATCGTTCTATCCCAAGAGAGTTAGTTGGAAAGAGATCTTTTGTCAAAACTTTTAGGATGGTTTCTCTTGTTTTAATGCCCCACTAAGGATTTCTTTTCTTTTGTATTGTTGATAGTTTTTTTGTTTGTTTTGGGAACAATAAAACAAAACACAATAAAAACATATATATACCCAAAAAAAAACCAAAAAAAAAACCAAAGCAATAATCTTTTATTTACTAAAAGAAAAACATTATAAAAATAAAAAACACTTAAAACTTTAAAATCAAAACAACAACAAAAAAAAAAATTGCAAATGGACATTCTTTAATTCCTGCGTAACATTTTTTTTTTTCCTTAAGTCACTTCAAGAAGCGATCAACAATAGAATGAGCGTGCAATGCGTAACAGGTAAAACACACTTTTTTTTATCTCTTTAATTTGCCACATTTGTACTTAATCTTGCATTTTTTGTTTTACGATGATCTCACAAATTTTATTGCAGGATTAGTACTAAGTTTGATTGTAGGAATGAAGACACTCACATTTCATGCCACCGTGATTCTCAAGAATCGCAAAACTATTCAGAAAAACATGCTTTATTAAAAGCTTGAAGGAGATAAATTTTTCATCACACATGACATGACGTTTGTCGCTACACCGCCATCTTTCATAAAACCAATTATCCCATGACATGATCATTTACCTTTCTGCTTCCAATATTATTCGTCATCCATGCTGGAGTCCATCTTCCATTGAATTATCCTTCATGACTTCGCACATGCCTATCTTCCTTAGTCGCACACATCTCTTTATATTTTTCAGTTCATTTTGGTTGTCAATAAAACTATCCATCTCCCTTTCCATGACTACATTGCCTTGCCATAAATATTTTTTCTAATGAGATATTTCCTATAGTCCTACGAATCTTTTTATCAAAACTCGCATTGACTGATGTGGGATTCCTTAAGGCCCACCTTTCAACGAGTCTTGCCCCATCGACCTCAATACCTTATCTGGGATATAGACTAGAGTTTCTTTTGAGTACCTAGAGGCTTACATGCCTTAATGGCAAGTTCTCTCACTGACAATCATGGGAATACATCACTATCCCTTGATCGTCAAATCTCGCAAGTGGATCGACATCAACAAATCTATTCGCACTTCACAAGATGTACTTAGGTACCTTGGCACTCACTGACATCAATGGTGAGTTTGCCTTGCATTGGTTAACGACATTCATCAATGGCCGATAATCCAATGACTTCTCTTCATGCTCGACATCGACACATTCATTTGCATGACTAGAATTGTACCATTGGGTTTAGCAGCGGGTGAAGACTATACACTTTTGCATGAATACTCAACAGTTACAACAACATGATTTCAGATATATGAGAGTACTACATTTCCACTTTCATACTTCCTCTTTTCCATGATTCATCAACAACAGTTTAGATTGCTCCACTTCACATTCTCTGATCCAACAGTTACAACAGTCGCAGCTACAGTAGAAGTCACCTTTCACATGATCCTGCAACAATGACATCTTCCATGCTCCAGCAGCCGCATTAGCCATATTCATATTGCATAGTTCATCAACATTTTGGGTAAGCCAAGGTATGCTATTTCTAAACTTTAATCATGTAATTACTCAACTACTAGCAATGAATAATTTGGAAAAATCCCTCACCATGCTCCCTTTCCTTTTCACTTATATCACTCATGCCACATTGCATGAGGACATGCAACCAATTCAGTTGGGGGGGGACCATATTCACTATCATCACTCCCTTTTTCCACTACCATTATTCCATTTTTCGTCTCATTTACCATTTACCATTTACCAACATTTTGTTTCCCAATGATACTCTATTGCACTTTGCTTCACAAGCATTGATATACATATTGACATGATTCAAAAATATGCAAAAAGGTATTTCTTATACTTAGTGATGTTTCCTTATGCACATTTATAGCTTATTTTTTCCAGCAAGTATATGGGTAAATTATTAACATAACAACAAGAGAACAAATAGCGAAATGAATGTTGTTTACACAAGAACCAACATTTTATTATCATAACAACAAGAGAACAAATAACGAAATGAATGTTGTTTACACAAGAACCAACATCATTTATATTCATGGTTTTCACACAATAACCAACCATAAGAAAATGTTAGTTGTTACTCATGTTATTCCCATCCTGTAAATATTCATTATCATCACTCAACCAAAATTAAGATGCCAAAAATTTCAAGGAGAAGATCCATGCACAGTTGCATGCAAACATGCAACAAGTTCAGTTGGGGGGGTATGTTGGGACTCAAAAATGTCGTATTTTCATCCACCTTTCCCTTCATCATTCTTCACATTTCATCGCCCCATTAACCTTTCATGATATCATTTTCGTAAATATATTTGGGTTTCACCTTATTATTTTCCACTTTGTTCATTTTAGTATTAAAAGGGATTTTGTGATTAAATATTAGAAAATTGACATGTTTTCATATATATCTCAAAAATGTGTGAGCTTTGTCATGTGTAGGAATATGTGAAGGATTAATTCAAAAATACTTCTCAAATATCTCATCCACCATTTCAAGGAGATAATTATTCAAAGCCTATTCCAGGGAGAAGATCATGGAGATTTGGTTGTCATATCTTATCCAAGATATATGAGAGATATGTGTGAGGATTTGAAGGGATTATATTTTGTAATAATGGGAAGTGGGTTGAGACAAAAGTGGATCTGTAATTATGAGATGCTTATCTTCTTTTCAAATCTCTCATGTATAAAAGAGAGTTCCCTCTCTTCATGAGGGGGGAGAATTGTTATGATGTAGATTGGATTCATGAAAATACTCTTTTTGTAAACCTACTTTTTGAAAATTAACGCAAGTTCGAATTCAATGATCTTGTGTCTTTTAGAAGTTAGCATCTGCTGATCTAAAATATTCTATGTTGGCATCGGCAAGGGCCACCGATCCATCTTGGTAAGCTCATTGTAAATTGTTAGTGTAGATTTTCATTTCATGTACTTGTTATGTTGAATTCATGTTATTTTGTTTTGATTTCACTATTTGAATTTGTTGCAAAGTGTGTCAATGCAGGAATAGTTGGATCTCCATATTTAACCATAAATGAGCTTTAATGGAGCATCCCACTACACTTAACTTTCTTTTCCAGAATTGATTAGGGTACACCTTGCTAACACATGCACAATCAAGACCTCCATCTCTCACCGTACATGCACCTATAATGAAATGTTGTGAATGCACAAAGTGTTAATTGTTGTTAGTTTAGTTGCTCTAGGAGATAGAATCAAAATTCATCTTTTCCTTTCATGAGCCATCAATGAATAGGTCCATCACATGAGCAAGAGCTTTTGCTTGTTTATGAATTTTTCTTTCCAACTTTCGAATTTTGTGAAGATTGTTATTTTTAAAAGTGTGTTGGTTTTTAAATGGTTTTCTTATCTAAGATATACTAAATAGACATAGGAACCTATCTATTATCGACACATATAGTGCATCAACTATACTGATGACAAATCCCGATCGATAATTTATGTTTGGTAATATATTATGCATATAATTGCATCAACAAGGTGAGGGAGAGGGAGAAGGAGGGAGGGAAATTTAGGTAAAGAGAGATAGAGGGAGAGAGGCACATGGTGAGGGAGAGGGAGAAGGAGGAAGGGAGAAAGGGAGAGAGAGAAAGGGAAGCAGGGAGAGAAAAAATAACTTCCTTGGTTCCACACTTGGTTACGTGGAGCATTCAACTATAGGGAAGTACCCTGAAATTTGTTTTTTGGAAGTTTTTTCTATTTTCACATTTTTTCTATTTCTCCCACTTGTTTTTTTATTTTCATACATGGGGTCAAAGGATTACATAGTCAAAAATTCAAGGCAATAATACCCATTCTTTCTCTACTCCAGGAGAACTTCTCAGAGCTCACCGACATTGTCAATGAATCTGCAACATTCTTCAAAGTGTCAACCTTCTCCAACAATACCTTCTTGTCTTCAACCACGTCTCTCACAAAGTGATATTGAACATAAATGTCCTTTTTCTTTGAATGATAAGTTGGGTTCTTTGAAAAGAATATTGCACTTTGACTATCAAAATATAACCTGTCTTCTTGTTGTACCAATCCAATACCTAAACACAATATTTGTAACCATACTACTTCCTTGCATGCATGAGTGGCTTCCATGTATTTATATTTTGTAGTTGATAATTCCACTACAACCTATGTTTTTCTCATCCAACTGATTTCTTCTCCAAATATTTTAAACACATACTCACTTGCAGATCTTCTGCGATCTATATCTCCAACCTAGTTTGCATCAACAAACCCTTGTATGTTCAACACTCTGTCTGATCCTGGTCTTCCTTGGTAGAACAATCCATAGCTAGACGTGCCACACAAATACCTGAAAAACATTCTTTATTGCAGTCCAATGATCCTTCCCTGGTTTTGACATATTTATGCTCAAAACACCCACTACATGTGAAATGTCTTGTCTAGTACAAACCATTGCATACATTAAACTTCCAACCACACTAGCATATGGAACATGGGACATGCCCTCTTCCTCTTCTTGTGTCTTGGGACACTAATTTGTAGATAAATTTACACCTACACGAATAAGAACCTTAACTGATTTACTTTCCTGCATATTAAACCTCTGCAATATCGTCTCTACATATTTTCTCTGATTCAAACGGAGTTTCTTGTTTTCATGATCTCTTTTAATCTCCATTCCCAGAATGAAGTTAGAAACACTGATATCCTTCATGTCGAATTTGGAGGATAGTTGCGATTTAACCTCCTTGATAACATACATGTTATTTTATACCAACAAAATGTCATTGACATACTACACTACATAAATGATGTGATTACCAACCTGCTTGGAATATACCCAGTGATCAACCCTGCTTCTCACAAATCCCAGTCCAAGGATGTATGTTTCAAAATTTTGGTACCACATCCTAGGTGATTGCTTTAGACCATATAATGACTTTTTAATCTTGCAAACTAGCTCTTTGTTTCCCTTCACTACAAATCCTTTTGGTTTCTTCATGTAGATTTCTTCTTCCACATCCCCATGTAGGAATGTTGTCTCCACATCGATCTGTTCTATTTCAAAATAAAAAGAAGAAACAACATATAAAAGAAATATAATAGAAGTTAGCTTGGAAAAATGAGAAAAATTTTCACCAAAGACAATTCTCTCTACCTAGAATACCTCTTGCTACTAACTAAGTTTTGTATTTCTCCACTTTTCCTTTTTCATTCAAATTCTTCTTAAACACTCATTTGCTTCCAATCGCATTTCTTCCAGTTGGAAACTCAACTAGATCCCATGCATCATTTTTATACAAGGCATCCATATCTTCAACCATGGCCTTCTTCCAGTGTTTACTATCCTCTGAATTCAATGCTTCCCTGATAGTTTTGGGATCATCAACGGTAATAGATAAAGAAACATTAGCCTGAAAATCAGGTGGACTATACCTTTTTGGTTTCCTTCTTTCCCTCATTAATATCCTCAATACTAGAGTATGAGGTTCCTCTTCTTCTAATTCATCTTCTTCCATTGGTTTAGATTTTGCATCATCCAACTCAAACCCTATTTTCTCAGGTTCTTCTTGCCTTGGTAGGAATTCCTATTCGGGAACATCTTTAACCTATCTAAGAAAAACATTTCGATTATAAACAATCTTCTTAGTTTATGGGTTCCAAAGATTATAACCTTTCATACCATATTTATAAACAAATTAACTGACTTAAAAAGAATCGTGACCTCAAAACAAAAGCCATGGCCTAAAAATCCTATATTGTTGCATAAAAAGCATGAAAATAAACCCCCAAATCAAAAAGTGGTGCTACCAATAGCATCATTTTTTCAAATGGGGTCAAAATTACAACATTTTTCAAGTATGGCCTTCAAAACTCATACAGTAGCTCAAAAAAACCTTAAAATCAACACCAAAATAAGAAAATGATGTTACATAAAGTAAAATATTTTTTTCAAAACGTTAAAATTCTAGATAATTTGAAATCGTATTTTTAGTAGTTGGTACCATTAAAACCAAAACCTCAAAATCAACCATCAAATTGAAAAGTATTGCTACCGGTAGCACCTATTCTAAAATTGGGGTATTAAAATGACACATTTTTTTAAATTGGTAAAATAAATTATTATTATTGTAAACAAAATCATAAAATCAACCCTTAAATGCTTACTTTTAAAATCTTAGTTTATCACTCCAAGCACAATATAATACATAATGCCATGAAAATGTCACCCTATACTTTAAAAATTCAATATCACTTTTCAATATTTTTCTACTTTTAATAAGAAAAAGTAAATACAAGTGACATTGAATGAAACATAAATTATTTCTTAAAAGTATTGTTACATTGTCCATATTGAAAAAATATGAGCTAAGAAATTTTATTATATTCTCCATAATCAAAATATATAATTCATAAAACATAGAAATGATTCACAACTTCATGTAAGATCATATGTAAGTTCAATGCTCATTTCTAGTTACCATATAAACATCATATTGATTAAAAATACATAAAATGTTTCATACATTTATTTAGATTGACTCATGGAATCTGAAATATCATCAGAGTCTACATTGTCTTCAGATGAATTATTGGATGGATATGTATATGATCCATACTCTTATCTATTTTCTATGAATGCACCATCTGAGTCTACATGCATGCCCAACATTTCAGATGTGAAAAGCCTTTTATATCTACAACTAGGTTCAACAAACTCTCATGTTGCAGTTATTTCTTATGTCATAAACCTCTTGATAATTTCTATTGTCCTGGAGAAAAGAGTTCTTCTCTTTGTCAAATTGAATTCATAAACAAGTATGTCAACATGCTCTAATTTTAATAGGTCAATGCAACAACAAGTTGTATTTTAACCATTTTTTTTTCTCTTTCTATTGACATGTTTCTCAACCACCATCTTTGGCTTGTACACACCATTAAAAGGGTGTGTAACTTTTGCATACCAATGCACTTCAATTGCAATAACATCTTCATTTTATTTCTCAATATTTATAACCTTTGCAATCCAGAAAGGATAACCATGTGGATCTTTAGTTGCTAATACTGTAATCATCCTACCCTATCCTCCTTAATATCATGTACTGAACCTGTGTAAAGGTATTACATGGCTTCACGTTGTGCATGTGACTTTCGAGAACCAATACACATTTCTCTTGCCTTTGCTTTTGTAAACTCAATAGCACCTTGAGATTCTTGTTGTTCAACAATGTTTCTTTCTTCAAATTCGTTTGGCATATTTTATGGCCAATGAAATGGAGTCTTCAAAAATGTATCTTCATTTTTGAGCTTGAAATTATGTCACTTTGACCATTGAAAAAGACTCCCACCAAACAAAATCAACAACATCAAAGTACTCATATGTATCTTTAATGGAATTTTTTATTTCTTCCAGGCATTTAGAATGATCTACATCTCTATTACGCCACCATGCATTATGGATTTCAGCAACTGATTGTAATAACAATGTTTGATGCAAATATTGGACGATCTAGAATGAACTTAAAAAATGCTAAACCTAATGAAGGCCCCCATTTTGCAAAAGTTGAATACTGTTGTCCCCATATAAGTGTTTTCCCATCAACTTTTTTGAAAAAAAAATGACGTTGGAAGCTAATGTTCTCCTGTCAAAAATATTCTCATGTCAAAAATTTATTCTAATATATGAAAAACAAGCTCTGGAATCTATGCTTTCTTAATACATTCAATCAATGATGGTAGGCTTCCAACATTTTTCCTCTTCAATGTTATTGAAAAAACAATTGAACATTTGATCGATATGAGCATGAGTGTTTCCAAAATGAAGGAAGCCAACTTTCACCTTTTGAAATATTCTCAGTTCAATAAGAATGCTTAGATATTAAAACACAATTTGATATTTATTTTCATGACTAGTGTTGTCCAACTGTAGATAGAGAACTTGAGGAAGATTTATAGACTAGTGAGTGAACACATTATGAATTATGGTGATGGCCATATTTGCATCATTATGAATATTTGGAGATGTGAATTAAACCCTTGGACACATTTTTCCATTGAAAACCATACAACCAACCAAGTGAAACTAAATGAAATTCTCTTCCTATAAAGTTTTTGGTGTATGGACAAAATGTGGTAGAAGTGTTTTCTTTTGGTCCATGCCATCAATTATTATACCTTAATATTTTTTTGGAGCATCATAACACTTCTTCCTATGTTTGTACAACTTTTTCCTTTCACTTGATTGTTGATTTCGATGTTCTTGAAGTGCTTTGACTATGGAATCTGCACATGACATAAAATGAAAATATTTATCATTTGTTTTCATAGTTGATAACTATCCAATTAAAAAAAGTAGTAAATACATACCTCTTTCTTCCTCTTCATATTTATCTCTTCTTGATTTAAGAGTACCACATATACTACAAATTCCCATCCTTAACTTCTTAGGAATACAAACATTGTTGAACTGTTACTTCCATTTTCTTGTAAAATATGCATATGTAATAAAATTACCATTTCCTTCAACACCTTCTACATATCCTTTGTACAAGTTGTATATTTCCCTCCTTGAGAAATTATTTGGAATATGCATTGTGTCTCTATCTGGCATACACTCTCCATGTTTGGAAAAGAAGTCACACATCCATGAGAATATAGTGTTTGTTAATGGCCCACTCTCTCATCCATGATGTACCTTTGAATAAAATGACGGATATTTTTCCAACCTTGTTTGGATTCTTGATAGACGAAGATTACCAATTGAGTGAATTTTTTTGAAATCCTTTCTGCAAAGTAAAATATTCCCATTGCGATAATCACATCTTGTATTGGTGGATATCATGCACCCCATCAAATATGAAAATTTCATGCTTTATTCATTAACAAACATGTCTTCCTTTTATTCAAGGAATACATGCAGTCCATTATTTTCAAACAATTCTTTGGACAACATTCATTTGAAATCAATTCACTTATGGAAATTGATTTAGTGAGAAATTATTTCATAGAACTTGTATAACTAGAAATATTTGGATTAATATAAAATGGTCTAGTCCTAGTCCTAGACACAATGTTTCTTTGCAATGTCTCCACTATTTCATCATCCTCACTAGAAGGAATTTCCTTATCACCAAAAGGAATATCAAGCAAAACATTGACATGACGATGAATAAGAGAATGTTGACCACCTTGATTTTTTGCAGCTGAATGATTGAGAACATTATCTTCATTCCTAGGTCCATCATCATCTTCTTTGATAATATACTTGATAAGAGGAATATCAAACTCACTAGAAAATTGATTACCATCCTCACCAATGCCATTGGATCTTCCATGAAAATATTCACTTGAAGGAAAATTATCATCACCCTTAAGACTATCAATGTCATTAAGATCCCCACTTAGAGAAAAATATCCATCATCATCATCAGTACCTTGAAAATCCTCATTTGGAAGAAAATCATCATCAACATTGTGTCCACCATTCACATAATCATCTTCATTGCTTTTAAAATCCCCACTTGAGGGAAATTCTTTATCATCTTGCTCAGTTCCTTGAAATTATTCATTAGTGTCTTGAAAATCCTCACTTGGAGGAAAATCATCATCATGAACAATGTTGCCTTTAAATTTCCCACTTGGGAAAGAGTGTCCACCAATGGAGTAATCATATTTACTACTTTGAAAATTTCCACTTGATGGAAATTCTTCATCATCCTCATTACTTCCTTGAAATCCTCACTTGGAGAAAAATATTCATCATCCTCATTTGTACCTTGAAAATCCTCAGTTGGAGGAAAATCATCATCACCAACATTGTTGCCTTTAAATTCCCCACTTGGAAAAGAGTGTCAATCATTGCCATAATCATCATCGCTAATTTTAAAATCCCCACTTGAGGAAACAATTCATCATCCTCATTCGTGCCTTGGAAATCCTCACTTGGAGGAAAATCTTCATCAGTACTTTCAAAATCCTCACTTTGAGGAAAATCATCATCACAGACATTGCTTCCTTTAAATTCCCCACTCGAGAAAGAATTTCCATCATTTCCATAATCATCTTCACTACTTTTAAAATTTTCACTTGAGGGAAATTCTTCATAATATTCATTGGTGCCTTGGAAATGTTCATCGGTACCTTGAAAATCCTCACTTGGAGGAGAGTTATCATCCTAATCATTTAAACGTTGATCATAGTCTCCACTTCGACCTACATTTTGCTTATTTTCAATACTATTAAATTGCTAAACAAATTGATCATGCTCATATTCCTCAGTTTTATCATTGGTTCCTTCAAAGTCCTCTGATTTAGGACTTTCCCAAGGAACACGTTGAATAACATTGCTTGCACTATGATCAAACTTCTAACTAGTAGAAAAATAAAAATCCTTATTAACATTACAATCATTCCCATCGCATTTGCTAGTCCCAAAAGAAGAGGTATGTGAACAATTTGTTGATTCCTTAGAAATAAAATCTTGTTTATCTGACCAAACCATCACTTCTCACTAAGAACATAGAATGATACAAATGCTCACCCTCCAAACGAAATATTATAACTTGCTGAATGAAATTTTCCCTCTAAAACTCCCCCCCAAAATTCCCCCCC
>SNQJ01S0044827.1:69216-89945 GCA_010110895.2 Picea sitchensis
TATTATTTTCCCTTCAAAAAAAAAAAAAAAATTCTCTTTAATTTAGTTATTTATTTGTTAATTACAATATTTTTCATATTTGTTTATTTATCCCACTTTCATTAAACTTAGCAGTGTTCCATATAATTTTAGGTATATATGTAAACAATCTTCTTCTTTTTTTATTTATCCCACATTCCTTATACTTAACAATAATTTATATCATCTGTGTTATATATACAAAGTCTTGTTTTGTCTTTTTACATTGTGTGAAATATTGGGCAACATTCGTTAAATATTTTGGAGCAATCTACAAGAGAGAAACACCGAGAAGACATTTGAGGAGAATCTAGCATTTCAGAGGTTAGTTATTTTTTAAATTCTTACCATTTACCAAAAAAACATTTATAAGATAATATTTGAATCACATAAGATTTTTTCATGCAAAAATTATAAAAAACCCTAATTTTTTTTAGATATTTTCTAATTTTTTTCTAAAAAATCACAACTCTTTAAAAAAATTGAGACTTTTTTCAAAGAAATTTTAACAAAATTCTTGGTATTTTTCGAAGAAAAAAAAGAGGAAAATTTAGGTAAATTTTTTTTTCTTTTGTTTAAATTTACACTTTTTATTGTTTTTTAGTGAAAATTTTATAGTTTTGGCCCATGGTGGCTAGTGGGAAGAATACCCCTCCCACACAAGACCTTGATTTGGCATATAGGGGTGTTCAAAATTGCCCCAGCCCCCCCGACATCTGAGTCACAGCCCACGGCCAAGGCATGTTTGCATGGCACCCATGCCACTATGATTTGGCCATGATGGGGGCTGGTGCGATGCCTGAAATTTCCCCATCCCTATGACCAAGTCACGGTCTAACCTGGACCTTGATTTGGCCACCGGGGTGGGGGGGGGGGGGCGAAGGCCCCACGAACAAGCCTTGGCCGCGGGGCTAGCTTGGGCGATGTCTGACATTTCCTTAGACCTTGTAAGTCAAGGCTTGGTCCTGACATCACCCTAGTGACTCCATGGGTCAATTTTTATTTTAATTTTAATTTTTTTTAACTTAGTTGTTATAGTCAATGTTTTTTTTTTCATTTATTATAATATTAAAGGCCTATTTTTTTCATATAGGAAAAATGACAGGAAAGAGATTATAAGTGAATGTATCTGGATCACGACCTGGAATAATGGCATCCAAAATTGCAACTAGAACCTCCATGAATGCTAGGTAACAAATTGATAGCATAACACCTAAGTTGTCAAGGGAAATGAAAAATATTAGAGTGGAAATCTGTGGAAGGTGAAAAAAAACTGGAATATTCTTGTTTTGTTGAAGACAAGCAAGGAAACAATGGAGAACATCTATATTTGTATTGTGTCGAGTTTGAACATGTGCAAGGAAATTATCAAGCACTTGGCTTATTATGAGATATATGTTTGGTGCTAGACACATATATTGTTTATGCACTCGTCGAACAAGCTAGGACGTATATCAAGATTATATATTGTTTGAAATTGAGAAATTATAACAAGGATGAATGTTTTACAAAATTATGTGCATCCATCATTGGTGACATTGAGAAAGACAATGTAAGTTTTTTTTAATTTTATTTTTGTATCTTTTATTATTTTTAGTATCATGCTAATTTTTTAATTTTATTTAACACATAAATGTTATATTTTATTTTTACAGGATTCCGTTGAACAAATTTCACATATATTAGTGGGGATTTACTCTACAGATTAAAATATCATGGATGTCATCAATTTGTTTCGTATTGAAAAGACACAATAAGGAAGGAAAAATAAATAAAAAGTAACAGAGGATGAAGCTACAAGAGTAGACAGAGAAGAACATGAAAGAAAAAAGAAAAGTCATCATTCTAGAAATCCTAAAAAGGTTACATTTGAAAATGAGGAAACTCTAAATGAATATTTTGTTGAGATTAGTCCTAATGAGGTTATCACTCGTTCTCACAAAAATAATAAAAAAGATAAACAAAAAAGAGTGATGAGCGAGGATGATTCCATTCCTATTGATTATGAAGAAATAGTTGATTTAGATGAAACCCATTTAAATCATAAGAAGAATAAATAAAATGTTGTTGATGATGAAGAAGTCATCGTTATATCTGAATATTATAATGAAATTCCTATAGGTAGCAGAGAAATAATAACACTAGGTGCTGATCTAGAGGATGGTATTATGAAAACAACAAAAAATACCATTTGAAATAGATTGAGGATGGTGAAATTATTTGATGATGGCCATACATTTCAGTTGAATGTGAAGCAACTTTATAAACCCACAGAAGGGAAAGAAAAATATCAAATTAGAAAAACGCATCACTTTCATATTCATAATTTGAAATCATTGATTAGGTACAATCCATATGCACATGTGGTTGACTACCTAGTTCTTGTTGACCCAATGGAAGTTCCTAGGAGAGAATAATTTGATAGATCAAAATGTTTTGACTACAAATATTATGTGATTGGAGGAAATCGTTCTGCAGAGGCTAGAAGATAATTGATGCAAGAATATCCCAATAACCCTCTTTTTAACACACCCAAATGCATAAATTATGTTGTTTTAACAGATTCAGAAGCAAATTTATTGGCATGGGATCATAACACAGATAATGAATACAAAATGTCCATGACTTTCATTCAAAGGGTGAGATTATCCATAATGAGTTTTTTGAAATTTGTCGTGGGGAGAGAGAAAATGTTGATGCCAAGTTTCATAAAAAATGGTGTATGGAAATAGGCTTCCCAATTGATGATGAAAATGCAAAAGAAAAAAATAGCGAAGGAAGTGATGTATTTAGAGTTGTGGATAGATATTTTCAATTGGGATTTAGAACTGGACATGCATGGGATTTGATAGATGAGATCGCCATCCTATGGGAAAATATTAGTATAGAAAATTAGAGAGTTAAGTAGACTAAACCATTGATATGTAACACAAGTAAGACAGGTCTTGAAATAAAAAATATGCTAGAAGATATGACTATAACACCTTGAAGAACGATACAAGGAGTGAAGGAGGAAAAACTTATCATATATATATTATCATGTGTAAGGTCAGGTGAATTGTCAATGGAAGAAATGTGTGATGAATTTTAAAAGTAAGTTTGTTGAGTTATTTTTATTCATGTTAGGACAAGATTTTTTTTTTTTTTTTTTTATTATATTATTATATTTTGAAATATTTGTCTTATAATGTTTTATATCATTATATCATTATTTATTATTATTTAGTCACAAGGTGTATATGAGAATACAAGATGAAATGGTTAAGTTTAGCATATCAATGTTATATGTATTTTATTATGTATATCATTATATCATTATTTTATTATTATTTAGTCACAAGGTGTATATGAGAATACAAGAGGAAATGGTTAATATGTTGAATGGAGAAAGTTGGGATGATGCTAAACTCAACTATCCAGATTCAAGCTCTACAACAATATTGAAATAATTTTTTGTTGCATTCAAAAAGGTATGTTGATTTATTGCATTCATATTATTCATTTGTAATTTAATTTATTTGTATTTTAATAGTTATAGATATATAACTATATGTTTGTTTTTTTCATTAAATATGCCAAAGAAGAATGCAAATGGAGTACCTGAAGCCTTCAACAATTTTATTCAAAAGTCAATATTGAAATAGAAAGAAGCAGATGTGTTCAAATTGTTGAACTTGATGACAGTCTTGATCACTACATTTGGAATGGGCTCGACATTGTTCAGTATAAAGTGATATTAGGTGATTGTGAAAAAATTGCAAATATTGTTTCTAAAAAAAAATACTCCCTAGTTATTGCAGATATCTCTCATGGTTATAATATCCAAAACATTGGATATGATACTGAGACTTATACTTACCAAGCTTTCAATAAAGTGGTTATGATGTTTATGGAAGTTACAACATCATCATTTTGGATATTTATGTTTTTTCATTCGAACACACAACAAGGATTAGTACAATCAAGCTTCAAGGGAAAATAAAATACAAGGATGCTACTTATTTGGTAAGATACTGAAAGTATATGTTTAGCAATTGAGATTAGAAATCAATTTTATTAATTCGCAAATTAATTGAATTTACACTTAGTTATGTTATAGGAACAAGCCTAATATTTAGAGTTCCAATAGAGAACCATTTAAATGTGATTTTGAGAGTATACATTTTGCAAACCAGACAAAAGGTGATTCTTATAATTCTATTCTTGTCAATGTAAAGGATGGAGGGAAGCCTACTAGTTTATTGGTTTACAATGTTGTGGTTAGAAAGCTAACATACGAGGAAAAGTATTTGGAAGGAGATATGGTTAACATTTATAAAAAACCACAAACATTATTTAATTATCTTATAGATACATTTTCAAATGAAGGAGATTGGGTTTTAGATTTATTCTCGGGTTCAGGTAAGAATTATGATCTAACATTTATGAAATGATACTTCAATCTTATATTATTTTTAATTTATGTTTTTTAATAGTATTTAACTTCATTATTTATTTTGTATTTGGTGATTAGGCGCATCATTAAAGTTTTTCTTACAGAAAGGAAGAAATTGCATAGCCATTGAAAGTGATCCAATACAGTGCAGTTTTATTCAACAAAGAATTAATTCCATTCCATATCTTTCAGATGAAATGAAAGAAGTTGGCTTGAGGAAAAGAGATTTTAGTGAATCAAAGGTGAAAAACATGTCAAGGGAACCTCAAGTACCTTTACAAGGATTGATTGGAAAGGATTACTTTGGAGAACTTGTGGATATCAAAGACCCAATGGAAGAGAAAAATGACACAATGTAAGCACAAAATGATGTTGAAGAAGATGATAATGTGTCTATTGAGAATGATTAATTTGGGATATGTTATATTGTTGATTAGTTTTAAGATGCCCTTGAAGATGATGCTCAATTTTGCAAATTTTTGATGAGCTATCACTGTAATGTTTTGAATTTCAGATTTTAAAATAAGAATGCATATGTATCTATTGTTGTTTTATGAGGAATATTTTTTATTGTTTTCTTTTTACTTTTATTTGTATGTGAATCACTATACTAGGGAAAATTTTATTAAATGTTGTCATTTTTTTACTTCAAATGTATAAAAATATGGAAAAATGTTAATTTTTTTTATAAAATTTTCACTTTTTTTGTTCTATTATGTCCATAAAAATTCTTAATTTGACATGTTATTTTAAATGAATAGGTACCAAAATGTATAACTTTTTTATTATATATGGCTGTAAAATGTATATTGTTTTGCTAAATATTAAAAAATAGTGTTATTTAACTACAATTATTTTCTATGTATTGAAGTAAAGGTAGGCAATGTGTTAAAAGTGATGTTTTCCACTATATTTTAAAAGTATGGAACCATAAATTAATTAAGGAGACACAATTATATAAAAAATCTTAATTTCAAAAATTTGAATGGTAAAAAAACAATTTAAGATTGAAAGAAACAAAGAAAAATGACTAAAAACACTGTTGATTTTTTTTTTAGAAAAACATGAAAATAGATAAAAAATAAGCATTTAGAAAAACAATGTGGAAACATTATGGATCAAAAAATTTAAATATAAAAAATACACCTAAAAAGGGAGGGGGGTGTTACTGGTAGAACCATTTTTAAAAATGGGGTAAAAAATGTGACCCCCCCAAAAATGAGAATTGAGTAGATTTCTCATTAAGTTGGTAACTATATTTATAGCCAATAAAGATACACTTTTCAACATTATTATCCAACTTACTCCTATTTTCTTTTGGAACATGTAGATAAGCATCACAACCAAATACTATAAGATGTTCAAGAGAGGGTTTCTTACCAATACATACCTCATGCTGAGTTTTTTCCACCAACGCTGACGAGGGTGATCTATTTAATAGGTAACATGCAGTATCGACTGCATCTGCCCAGAATTCATGTCCTAACCTGACACCACTAAGCATGCTCTTTGTTTTTTCCATCAACATCTTGTTCATCATTTCTGCAACCCCATTATGTTTAGGTGTGTATGGATTAGTCTTCTACCTTTTATACCAAACTTATTATAGAACTCTTCAAATTCATTCACATGGAATTCTCCACCATTATCTGTCCTCATCACCTTTATTTTTTTCTCTGTATGATTTTCTACTAGAGCCTTAAACTCTTTAAATTTATCAAACATCTCAAGTTTCTTCCTAAGAAAATAAATCCATGTGTTCCTTGAGAAATCATTTATGAATATAACATAATACACATATTTACATAGTGATGGAACAGGCACAAGTCCAAACAAATCACTATGTATCAACTCTAATATCCTCTTTGTTCTTGTAGCACCAGATGGAAATA
Source organism: Picea sitchensis (assembly GCA_010110895.2). Lineage (NCBI taxonomy): Eukaryota > Viridiplantae > Streptophyta > Pinopsida > Pinales > Pinaceae > Picea > Picea sitchensis. The sequence continues at coordinate 75,562 of SNQJ01S0044827.1, forward strand.
TTACTCGATTTTTCTTACCATATATGCAATGTTAATAGAAATCAAAATCTAGGGTGCAATTAGACATACCTTCAACCATAACTTTATCATGTAGTGTTCAAAGGCCCTTTTCTCCAATATGTCCTAGCTTTTGATGCCATACCATGGTATTCTTTCCATGGACAGTATGGATCTTGTCTTCTTTATTTCTCTGCCTAGGGACAATTAAATTGTTACACCCACCAATATAAGTGCTTCCCAACAACTTGTATAGAGTTCCACATCTAACTCTTCTCATCAACACCATTGCTCCTCTGACCATCTTGCAAGTTCCCTTTCCCAATAAAGTATCCACACCTGCATCATCCAACTTACTTATAGATATTAGGCTCCTGTCTAGATATGGGATGTGCATAACTCTTGTATAGATCTGGGATGTGCAGAACTCCAGAGAGAGTTCTAATCCTTCCATCTTTCAGCAACATTGTAACCCTTTCACATCCCATTATTTTGGTTGTTGATTCATCTCCTAGGAAGACATCACCACCTTCATACTTTTCATATTCCCTGAACCAATTGCTGTGAGAAGTCATTAGAACTTGGGATTTATGTTTAACACTATTACCTTTAAAGGAACACTATGTATCCTATCAATCTCTTTTATATAAAATTCCGCAATATTAGATTCCTTGTGAGTTATTTTTACTGGTATGAAATGCACAACCTTTGTAAGATTTTCCACCACTACCATCATGAAATCATGTTGCCTTGTTATTTTGGGAAGCTTGGTAATATAATATATAGGCATTCAAATCTGTTGACCATTACAACTTAGCATTCATCCACTAGACCATTATCCAATTGTTAGATGAAATTCCTAAGTGAGTTATGCCACCTTTTTCAAAAGCATATGCAAAAAATAAGAGTGTTATCAAATGGCTGGAGTAAACTTTTGTAACAACATGAAATTATCCAACAAGTTCACCAATGTTAGTGTTAGTTAGGTTAGTAGAATGATTGAGAGAGTTGAGAGAAATATTTTGTTGATCAATTCACCATGAGAATTCTTTCAAACTAGTGTCTTTCAAGGGTTATGGACTCTTATGAAAAAAATGCAACTAGGCTTCCAAATCTAAGGTTATAGCACATTAGGGACTTAGGGTTTAAATATTGAGGAGAAGGATTTCTAGGGTGCAAGCATGTTTGGGCCCCAGAAAAAAATTCACCCTTTTTGTAGCTTCAACTAGTTCAAAATTAAAAGTATAGGGATAAAATCCTAAAGTTCTAGCAGTTTAGGGATTTAGGAGTCTAACCCTAGCAAGGATTCTTTCACAAATTTTGGACCAAATTTCCTCGTGAGAGAAAGAAGCACTTATGTTCCTCTCTTAATATTTCACCAAGAAATATGTCTAGCATGAAATAAAAAAATTAACATGGAACATTAATAGCATAAGAATAAAATTTCATAAAATTCACTTACTTCACCAAGAAACCATGAGACAAAACACTAATCACAAAATTTCCCATCCAAAATTAGCAAACACATCCACAAGAATCCTCTCCAAGCCAAGCACATCCGTTTAGAAGAGCTAGTAACCCCAAAAGGGAAAAAATTCAATAGTATATCTCACCAAGGTGAGAAGTGATGATCCAAAAATGAAAATGAGGCTTGCCTTTATATATGAGCCAACCTCAACACAATTTTTCCACATAATTCTTCAACATGTATCCTGGCAATCTCTTTTATATAAAATTCTGCAATATTAGCTTCCTTGTGAATTATTTGTATTGGTATGAAATGCACAACCTTTGTAACCTTGTCGACCACTACCATGATGAAATAATGTTGCCTTGTTATTTTGGGCATCTTGGTAAATATAATCTATAGGAATTAAAATCTCTTGACCATTAAAACTTAACATTCATCCAGTAGAAAATTATCCAATTGTTAGATGAAATTCCTGAGTGAGTTAGGCCACCTTTACAAAAGTGTATGCAACAAATAAGAGTGTTATCAGATGGTTGGAGAAAAATTTTGTAACAAAATAAAATTATCCAAAAAGTTCACCATTGTTAGTGTTAATTAGGATTTTAGAATGCTTGAGAGAGTTGAGAGAAATATTTTGTTGATAAATTCACCATGAGAATGTTTTAAGACTAGTGTCTTTCAAGGGTTACAGATTCTTATGACAAAAAATGCAACTAGGCTTGGATAATGACCTACTTGAAACCAATAGGTAGGATTCAAACTCTAACGTTATATCACATTAGGGCCTTAGGGTTTAAATCTCGAGGAGAAGGATTTCTAGGGTGCAAGCATGTTTGGGCCCTAGAAAACATTTCTCCCTTTATGTAGGTTCAACTAGGTCAAAATCAAAAGTCTAGAGCAAGTCCTAAAGTGCTAGTAGTTTAAGGATTTAGGAGTCTAAACCTAGAAAGGATTCTTTCAAAAATTTTGGACCAAATTACCTCGTGAGAGAAAGAAGAACTTATGTTCCTCTCTTAGGGTTTCACCAAGAAAGATGTCTAGCATGAAATAACAAATTTACCATGGAACATTAATATCATAAGAATAAAATTGCATAAAATTCATTTAATTCACCAAGAAACCATGAGATAAAACACTAATTGCAAAAATTCCCATCCAAAATTAGCAAAACCATCCACAAGAATCTTTTCTAAGCCAAGCACATCAGTTTATAAGATCTAGTAACCCCAAAAGGGAGAAAATTTCAGAAGTATATCTCACCAAGGTGAGAAGTGATGATCCAAAAATGAATATGAGGCTTGCCTTTTTATATGAGCCAACCTCAACATAATTTTTCAAAAATAAAATATAAGTGGGGCCGACCCCTTAATTTTCCCCTAACAATATGAAAAAATACAAAACAACATAATAAACCCTAAAAAGGTGATGTCATGTGCTAGAAGGATGATGTCATGCTAAGAGAGGGTGATGTCTTGCCTCCAAAGAAAAACATTGGGTATCCAAAGGCCAAGTGACATACTCTGAGGATGAAAGAGTGTGAAGTGAGGTGTCTCCTCGCCCAACTCCATGTCAATCATCTCCAGTACCCATCCATCCACCAAAACCCTAGCCAAGGATGGTGTTAAGGGATATAAGGGTGACGTCAATGGCCTCCAAAGGAAATGTACAAGTCTATAAGGGATGCAAATGCATCTCCAAGTGACATTCAAACACCTGCTACTGCAACATCCTCCATCCTCTATGCACCAAATCCCCAGGGTACTTTTCCCATCCTGTGGGGATTCCAACCCATAAATGTGGCATAGTGACCAGAACTACTCAAACCAATCTAATATATCCACCATCCAAGCTTATGAGAATGTGAGAACCACTTTCTAAGGGTGGTGAGTCATTGGATGAACCACTTCTCTCCATCACATGTGCCGAATTCTTGCAATAAAATCACAACATCCTAGTTACAAGCCCATGATGTACCTCAAGAATCATGTCAGAAGCATCCAAAACAAGCAAAAGTATAAGATATGGTTAGCCAAAGTTCATAAGAAATATTAGTCCTTAAAACATGCAAAGTAAGTTCTAAATTAATACATAATCCATGCAATATAATTCACCTTAGTATCCCCTTTAAGCATCACACCATCCCAATTCCCCATGTGAGTTACCAAGTTTAAGTATGGGAGGGTATTCATCCAGCCTTATTAGTTGTTCCTCCTAGATAGGAAATAAAATAACCCAGGTAGAGGGATAGGCCCTGAGAGTGACAAGGGAAAGTAAAAACTCACCAAGAGTAAGTGTGAAAATGACATTGTTTAGGGGGTTACTTCATGGCTTCTAGTGTTAATCCATATCTATGAGCGTCTTTGTGAATGGTGCACTTGCTCTTGAGTTACCCAATATTTTTGTGCCACCTTTTTCAAAACCCATTTATTAGCCATATTTTCAATCCCTGCTTCTTATATTATATTTGCTAGTCCCATTTAAAAGGATTCAAGCTTTAGCATCACTTTTTTGTGAGTTGGGTGAGCACTGAATGAGTAGAGATCAACTTGGATTGAATTTTGGTCGACCTTTTTTGATATGTTCACTTTATTTTATAGCATCATTTTATTATTCTTTTATAGCAGTTGTGGATAAACCTTTGGGCCTTCAACCCTTCTCATGAGAGAATGGACCATAGATGAAGTTTAGTACAATATGAGAGGATCTAGGATGGAACATGTCAAGTATGATTGAGAGTGGAATGTTACCCTTGGGAAGGCCCCCAAGTATTACCCCTTTTTCCTGGGTGGTGACAACATAGGAATAGGGCATAGAAGCTGAACACCAAGGTGAAACAAGGAAACTAACACAATTTCCCAAACCAGTGATCCATTATCCAACTTCAACCAAAGATCCGCATTCACATGCCTGACAAATTAAGCACAATTTTTTTTTATGAAAGAAGGTCTAACATACCTCATGGTGACAATAGCTTACCATCTCCCATATTTTGGGTTTCTTGAATGTGATGAGCCTTGGTTGATCCAAATTGGAGGATAATGAGGGGGAATGATGGGATTCCATCTATGGACATGTTGATCATCATCATCATGGTGTAGATCATGTTCTCCATTGTGTGCCTTGAGATATGATCTCCTCTAGTTACCCCTAGGCATGGGGGGGGTAACATGATGTAAAGCAACGAAGATACCCTTCTAGACATTTATTCAGAATCTCATTTTTCCCATCAAATTAAGTATGGTAAGACAAGCTGTGAGCCAATTGAGTACATAAGCAAGAAAATAATCTAGTCCAAAAATTTGCAGTGAAATTGGATCTTTATCACTTACAATTATTTGAGGGATTTCATGTAGCTTATGAATTTTTTCCATGAATGTTGTGGCTATTGTACTTTCCTTAAAAGGATGAGAAAGGGAGAAAAAATGGGCATACTTTGTGAGTTGATCCATTACTACCATGATGAAATTATTTCCTTTGGAATTGGGTAGGCCTTGTTGGTTGTGGAGCCTGATTATCTTCCTTATTCAAAGGTCTTCGTTTTCAGTCATGTTTATACACCATGAAGACTTTACACCCCGGAATAATGTACACTCCTCCATGCAGGGGAGTGCATAGGGGGGTTTCCCCCTCTATGGGGTCTGGGGGCAAGCGAGCCCCTGAAGGAAAAATTTCCTTGTAAATGTATATTGTAATTTCATTATAAATCTAGATCGTTCATTATAAGGTCATGTATATGACGGTAGAAGTTATGTTATGGTTTTTTGACCTATAAGGAAACCCTCTCTTAGGAGGGAAATGTATTGCGGCTATGTATTATTGTGAATATTGTATTCTGAGAGAGCATACTATGAGAGAAAGAAGAGGAAGTTACAGTGGGTGTGTTGTAGGTTGTATCCCTTCATTTGTTGGATAATAATAAAGGAAGGACTTGGAAATTTATCTGGTGGATGTAGCCCACACTAGGTGAACCACATATATCTATGTCTCTATTGTATTGTGTATCTGATGTGTTTTATTTCCACATTTATTTGATTTTATTTCTCCATGATCATGTTTTTCCAACAGAACTATAATAAAATCTACTAAAACCTCTTCCGAATTTTGACTTGGTATAACTAATGGTTGTAGGAGACACTAGGTCTCTATTGTATCTCCTTTATTCTGTTGGAAAACCAAACATTCAAACACAAATTTGTGAACATCAGTTTTAAGACCTTCCTAGAAAAAGTCGTTCTTGATCCTATGGTAAGTTTTCAAGAACCCTGGATGTCCTCTTATAGGAGAAGTGTGCAATTCAAAAAGGACCTCCTATTTGAGTTGGCGATTCTTACATAAATATAAGTGATCTACCACAGTAAATAATTCTTCCACACAAATTTGTCTAATGCACTTGGGTCCTCTTGTAGTTGTTGAATGATATTGCATACCTTTTGATATTGCTTCCATTCCATCCTTGGTTCTTCCTCTCAATCATATTGTAGAATTGAAATAACACATAACACATAGCGAACCATATTTTGTTTTCCTCTTTTGTAGATAATTTCAAAGTCATAACCTAGAACCTTTGTAACCCATTTTTGTTTATATTATAAAGATAATTTTTTTTTCAAGAAGTACTTCAAACTATGATGATATGTTTTTATCTTGAAATGTCTTCCTATTAGGTAAGGGAACCATGTCTTCTTTTTCATAAATGGTTTTGAGTAAGTTCTTTCCTTTAAGTTGGCTAATTGCAGAGGCAAGGGGCCTTCCTTCTTTCATTAAAATTGCATCAATTCCATGTACCTAGGAATCACATTCCACAATAAAGGTTTTTGTGAAGTCAGGTGTGGTCAGGACATGGGTCATACACATAGCTTCCTTAATCTTTTCAAAATTGTTGGTTGCTTATTGAGTCCAAGAAAATGCTTCTTTTTTTAACAACACTATTATAGGTGCTACTATTTGACCATAGTTTTTTAAAAACTCGCAGTAATATCCATTCAATCCTAAGAATCCTCTATGAGTCTTCAAGATTTTCATAATTAGCCATTACATCATAGCTTTAGTTTTGTTAGGGTCCATTTTGACACGTTCGTGAGATACACTATGACCTTGATGTTCCACTTCTTGAACCCCAAAGGAACACTTGGAAATATTTTCATATAAGTGTTTCTCTTACGATGGTTTTAACACCATGTCAACAAGTTGTACATTCTCTTTCCACAATTTGATGTAGATTAGTATATCGTCAAAAAATACTAACACAAATTTTATGAGTAAGGGTTTGAATATAGAATTCTCAATATTTGAAATGTTGAAGTTTCATTAGAAAGGAAAAATGGAATCACCAAAAACTCGTAATGATATTTATGTGTTCTAAAGGACATTTTTGGAGTGTCTTCTTTCCTCATTATGATTTGATGATATCCAGAGTGGAGATCCAAATTAGTAAAAAATCACTCCTTGCAATTCATCTAATAATTCATTAATGACAGGAATAAGAAACTTATATTTCATGGTCATTTTGTTGAGATGCCTATAATTTGGACACATAGGCCATGAACCATCCTTTTTTATAATCATCACCATTGGAAAAGATAAATCACTTTGGATAGGTTGAATGATTCGAACTCTAATAGTTCTTGAATCATACGCTCAATATCACTCTTTTGTGCATATGGATACCTGTAAGGCCTAATATAAGGTGGTACACTTCCTAGTTACAAATGCATATCATGATCTCTATCAAGTGGAAGAACCTTATGAATCTCTTCAAATACCTTGAAATGATTGTCAATAGCATTTTGGATATTCACTGGAACATAATGTCTAGATGTGTGAACTGCTAGTGAGCACATTTGTGCAAGTACACCATGTTGTCCCTTTTTGAATAATTTTATAATGTTGTTAGAGTTTATTGCTTTAGAGGTATTCCATTGGATACCTCCAAGTTCATTTTATTTTCCTTCTAAGTAAAATATCATGAAAAATTTGTTGAAAATTAAAAGTCACTATTCCCAATGATTGTAACAATTGGATCGTTGATACAACATCAACACCACCCATTTGGATTTCAGTCATGGCACTATCCAATAAATACTCCCCCATATTGAGTTTAATAATATGGCACTTCCTTGAATAATTTATGGTACATCCATCTGCAATCATTACTTGAATATCCAATTCTTGAAATACAAGAAAATTGAGAAGTTTCACTAATTTGCAATTAATGAAGTTATGGGTACTACTGAAATAAATCAGCACTGTTACATTTCTATTTTTTATATATCCTTCTAACTTGAGGGTTGTGGAGTACTGTTGCTATCCAATGCATGAAAATATATGGTTGGAGTAGTCTCTTCTATTTCTAAATCCTTCGATGGTTCTAATTCTTTATCTTCTTCTTCTTCACAATCTATGCATAATAATATCTTCTCACCACAATTATTCCCCTTACTATACTTTCTATCACAATTGAAACATAGTCCCTTTGTTATCCTTTCATCTATTTACTGAGGTGTCAACCTTGTAGGTTGAGTGATATTAGAAGAGGGATCATGGTGATATCTATAGAGATCACTCTTCTAGTGTCCATATTTTTACTTTAAACTTTCCTTTCCATATTAAAATATATGTTAGAGAGATTTCAACATTGCAGTTAAAAAGAAGTTTTAAAAAAGGGTGGAAAATATATGCAACCCATATGGAGTATCAAACAAAGGATAAGGATCCAATCCTTGAATACTATACAATATTGAAGGAATATGAGGATGTGTTTGGGGAGCTGTCAGGATTTCCACTAAAGAGAGATATTGAGTTCTCTATTGACTTAATTCATGGAGCTTCCCTAGTGTTCAAAACTCCCTACAGAGTGAGTACACTAGAGTTGAAATATTTGTAGATGCAACTAGAATAATTTTTGAAGGCATACATACACCCAAGTGTCTCGCCTTGATGTTCCCTAGTGATTTTTGTGAAGAAAAAGGATGGAACTTTGAGGTTTTGTATTAAATTTAGATAGTTTAATAAGGTTACAGTGAATAAAAAGTACCCTCTATCGTGGATCGATGATATTTTTGATCAACTAAAAAGGGGAAGGATATTTTCCAAGATTGACCTAAGGTTAGGTTACCATTAGGTGAGAGTAAGTGAAGAAGACACAAACAAGACAAAATTTCAGACAATGCATGGCCATTGTGAGTTTGTGGTGGTGCCATTTGGCTTGACAAATGCACCACTTATTATCTTCTTGAATAATATTCTTATATACTCCAAGATAGAGGAGGAACATGAGTAACATTTAAGGATGGTGGTATAGGTGTTGAGAGAGAACCAATTGTATTCCAAGTTAATTAAGTGCACTTTCCATGAAAGTAAAATCCATTATTTGGGCAACATCATCTCAGAGAAAGGAATAGCAGTGGAACTTGAGAAGATTAAATCAATCAAAATTTGGCTAACACAAAAGAATGTTTTAGAAGTGAGATCCTTTATAGGACTAGTTGCATACTATAGGAGATCCATTGAATTTTTATCCAAGGTCACACATCTAACCAATTCACTACAGAAGAAGGGAACATAGCTTGAATGGACTTCTAAGTGTGAGGACAGTTTCCATCACTTGAAGGAGTTGTTGACCATTAAACTAATTTTAAAGGTTGCAGACCCAAATGAGGATTTTTTTGTGTGCACATATGCATGCAAGGAAGGGCTTGGTGGAGTCCTTACACAAAATGGGCATGTCATACGTTATGATGCAAGGAAGCTTAAGGAGCATGAAATAAATTACTCTACCCATGACTTGGAGTTGGTGGCCATAGTTCATGCCTTAAAAATGTGGAGGCATTATCTCATGGGTAGAAAATTTGAGTAGAAGACAAATCATAGCGGTCTGAAACACTTGTTTGAATATCCAACACTAAATTCCTAAAATCCAGACATACTAGATGGCTAAAATTTCTTAGTGAATATGACTTCAACATCAATCACATCAAGGGAAAGGAAAATAAAGTGGTTGATGCACTTAGCAAAAGGGTGCATAAAATGCATGCTACAACTATTAGAATGTGTTCTTCATATTTAAAAACTAGAATTTTGGAAGTTACATAGCATCAGATCAACATTATGCACAAGTTACAAAAGACTTACAATAGGAATATGTACCTCTGAAGTTTAAATATTATAGGAAGGAAGAAGATGGAATCCTCTTGTTCAGGGACACATTTTATGTTCCTAACAATGAGGAATTGAGAAATATAGTGCTGAAAGAGATGCAAAATGTATCATATGTTGGTCATCCAGGATACCAGAAGACAATTCTAGACATAAGACACCAGTATTTCAAGCCTTTAATGAAGAAGGATATGGATGATTACATAGACATGTGCATGGAATTTTAGAAAGAGATGAGTGAAAAGAATAATCTAGTGATATTGTTACATCTATTGCCCATTTTTGAATGGAAATGGGAGGTAGTTACAATAGATTTTATCACCAAGTTGGTAAGCAAAACAATGTAGAATGATTCCATCATGGTAGTGATGGACACGATTACAAATGTTGCACATTTTATACCAGTGAAAATGATACACAAGGTAACCAATATTGCAAATATTTTAATGAAGAAAAATTCCAAACTACATGGTGTGCCTAGGGCCATAGTGTCATATAGAGATCCCAAGTTCACTTCCAAATTCTGGAAGGGTTTTTTTAAGGGATTTGGGACTAATTTGAATTTTAGTACAACATGTTATCAAAATTTTGATGGGAAGACATAGATGACCAAACAGATAATTGAATACATGTTGAGAATGCATGTGATAGCAACGCCTTCCACACGAGAAGACTATCTTTATTTGGTTGATTTTTTTTACAATAATGGGTGTCAAGAATTTTCGAAGATGAGCAAATTTGAAGCCTTGTATGGTCGAAAATGCAACATGCTAGTAAGTTGGGACAACCCAACAGATAGAGCAGTGATTGGGATAGACTTTATAAGAGAAATGGAATATCAGATGGTAAATATCCGGAATAATTTAAAAGTTGCATGGGACATGAAAATGAGTTATACAGATAAAAGGAATACATACATGGAATTCAAAGTGTGTGAGCATGTATTTTTAAAAGTAAAGGCTAAAAGGATCTCACTAAGATTGGGAAGTTGTCAAAAGTTGGTAGCAATATATTGTGGGCCATTTGAAGTTCTAGAGAGGATAGGCCTAGTTGCATACATGCTTGCATTTCCTTCATCTATGAAAATTCATAATGTATTTCATATGCCTTTATTTAAGAAATATGTTCTTGATCCTAACCATGTGATTGATTGGACCGTGGTCTAGGTGGAGCATGAAGGGGATTTTTGAGTGGATCTAGTGTGCATACTGGGCTGAAAAGTTAAAGTTATCGGGAACAAATCCATCTACCTAGTAAAGGTCCAATGGACCTGCTATGGTCTTGAAGACACCACATGGGAGCTTAAGGAGACCATGCAAGAGGAGTAGCCACAAAGTTTTGTAAATTTTAAAGAAAATTGAATGTACATTTGTATATAAGTGTGCAAGGCTCCATTTTGGCAGTTGGTGTTCTTAGCACCACATCTTGGATATTTAATGTCCGACCTGTGTGGATCCCTAGAAGGGAGGTGGTATATCCCAAGGGAATGTAGTGTAGAGAAGGGGGTGTAATTCCTTGAGTTGTGTAGGTTGAGCAGAATGATAGATTGTTGGTTGGAATTGTTGTAGGATTTGTGAACTTTCAAAACGTATCAAGTACTATGATGTAAATTTTGTATATGTATGTTGGTATGGTGTTGTTAACCAAGGATAATGCAAATTGTAGGGGGAGGGGAATGTAATATCCCCAATTTTAATCCCTAGTTTAGATATATAATTTAAATACAATGTATGACCACATACCCAACTATGTAATATGTAAACATTCTATATCATAAAAATAAAATAAATGTATCAACAAATACAGATGAAAATAGATGGATTCATGGGGGATAATTTTCCACAAGAGAGGTGTGTCCAAAGGGGAATTTTTCATGTGTATTAATCCCAACCCACTTTCTAAAATTATTATTGTGTATGAACCTTTGCTTTTGGGGAAAATACCCTATAGTTGTGGGATAACTGCAACAAATCAGTAACCGTCTAAGACAAACAAACTCCAACAACAAGATGCAAATATTCTCTAATCTATTCAACCAAAATAAATAACTATCACAAGAAGGAGAAAAATTAACTCACTGTCAATCCTACTTTCAATGTAGCTCCCAAATTCTAGAATCTTCTCGCTTCTTCCCGATAGAGTTTTTTGAAACCTGCAAAACATATGTAGACCAACTTCCAAGGAAAGCTATTATACTAATAAAAAAAAGTTAGTTCGAATAAATATAAAATAAATACAATGCAACTATGTTTTTCAACAACACATGTTAAGTAACTGCAAATCAAACATTACAAACACAATGTTTCAGAGGAATGAACAACTTATAAATATTCAACACTCTAGAAATTACATTGTATACTTGTACTGTCGTGGCATTGTCCAGTCAAAAAGACTCTGGGTCCCTCCACCCAAGCTCCTACTATAAAGGTTGGTCTCAACCTTCTATTCACCGAGAGACTCAAGGAGGATATAAGGATAACGACTAAGCCAATAAGATCATCAATGCTTCAATGGTGGAAATTGATGTTATAACATATGCCCCCTAATGTGTGAGTTTATAATAACTACTAATGGTTGAAATACATTATAAGTCTTCAAAGAGTAGTAAGCCAGGGTGAAGGTCAAAAAAATAAAATATAAGAACAAGAACCAACCATGAAAGAGATACATAGTGGATCCATGTCAAACAAAGATCATAACCATGAAAGAGATACATAGTGGATCTATGTCTCAAAATCACTGAAGGATATCTGGAGGAAAGAATTGGATGATTGATCCTTCACAAGTACTGATGTGAGGAGTGGTATTGTCCAAATGCAACCCAGGAAACAACATAAAAGAGGTTGATGCTACTACATTCTCGAGGTCTTCAAATCAATCAATATGGTACGAGTTTGCACTGTGTGAATAGATGTGTTGAATTCGAACATAGTGATGTTGAAGTTTGAGTAGCTTCAAAATATATTCTTATTGTATTTGACCAATAAAAAACCCTAAATAATATTATTATATTATATTTTTTAATTCAACCCTATTGTGCCATAGTGAAAGTCGTCCCTATTGTGCCTTGACAAGTAAAATGTAAAATAGAAAGATAAAATGTGAGGTCGGACCAGACTTAATTTTAGGCTGGCCAACTACTATTTACAAGGGAGTCTAGCGCCTCATTTGTACACACACAACAAAAGATCTGTAGCTAAGAAGATAAGTGCACAAGTATTAGAGGGAGACACTACTGCAACTAGGAGGTGACATTATGCATGATCTTTGTCCACTTCTCGGGTATATATTGGTTATGTGGTGTGCTACTCTTCCCTAGTCAAGGGTTTGAGAAAGATCTTCTGGTTTGTTAGTTCTCTTGTAGAGAGAGAGGCACTATTCTTGGTTTTTGAATCTATATTGAGGAATTTTGTTGGGTTTTTTTCCTAGAGGTTTTTCCAAGGGTAAATATTGTGTATGTTGTGGATGTTATTCTTTCAATGATCCTTTATATGAAGTTATTTTTCTAATTGTTTAAAAGTAAAAGAACATCAATCTAGTTAATTGCTTGAGATGAAAATTCAACATTCTTTCAGAGCGGGCCTGAAAGAAGGAATTTAAATAGCACAAAAGAATTTGCTGGAGAAGCTAAGAAAATAAGAAGACTCCCCTAACCCTAGCACACCTCTCCCTATGGTTATATTCTCATTTTGACAAAGTTTTGCAAACTGCAACCGGTGTTGCAACTGCATAAACCCTATAATTTGATGTCATCCACATTTATGAAGGACATTGGGAAAAGTGAGACTACTAGGGAACTTTCCTTGAGAGGGAACACATATCCCTCAGAGAAGAATTACAAAATTCAAATTTTGAAAAACTATGGTTTCCTCATAAACCCTAGTCTTGGAAACTACAGAATTGAAGTTGAAACTGGTAAGATTGGCATAAATTTTTTTTTTTATCTCCTTATTGTATCGTTAAAGCATAGGATGGCACCCAATACCAAGATTGATGAGAAGCTTGAAGGAGATGACAACTTCTGAGCATGGAAGTATAGAGTAATGCTCATTCTAGAAGAGAATGATCTGGAATATTTTGTAAAGGAAGAAGTCCATGAACCTGATGAATATGAGGCCAAAGAAAAGTACAAGAAGAAGACTTTAAAAACATATTGTATTAATACAAGGGACAGGTTGAAGAGAATACATGTCATCTTGAGTGAAGGACGCTTGGAAGAAAAGAAACAACACTCATTCTTGAGGACAAGACTCCGGGTTCCAGGATTTATTTATTAAATTGATAAGATTGAAATTTGCACATATCAAGTTTGATAACTTCTACACTACAAGTAAACACTATAGTTGTGATATAAATATTTGAAAAGTTCTATTATTGTTAGTTACAATGAATACTTGGTAGCATGTCAACACTATTGATATAAATTTTTATTGTAAGTGTCTACTAGATATAACTAACATATCCTCTAGGAGAAACTTCTTGTTTTGTTTCCAGGTTACCATGCATAAATGATTGATCACAACACTAGAAGAGTGTTGTTCTAAAATTCTTATTATTGTATTTATTATTTTTTGGATCTTGTTCTAGGAAGGTCACAAGTGATAACTCTGAAGGAGTTACTGTGACAATTGTTCTTGCTATTGTTTTTTTTATTATTATAAAGAGTATTATTCTTGTCTATTGTTTCTTGCTTGTTGTTCTTGTTCCGAGTAGGTCATAGGTGATAACCATGAAGAGAGATATAGTGACAGTTGTAGGAGGT
>SNQJ01S0044827.1:94506-120106 GCA_010110895.2 Picea sitchensis
GAAGGCACAAAATCATACAAGACGTGGAAACGTCTCATTGAAAGCACTCTCATTTACAATGAACTTTGGCTTGATATATGTAATTAAGATACTAAGACAACTAAGCCTACAGATGCAGCTACATTAGCAAAATGGGAAGTTAAAAATGCCAAAACATTAGCACTCATTAAATCTTTAGTTAATGATGAGATGTATGTTCACATTGAAAATTCTACTGATGCATGGTCTGCTTTGAAAGTTTTAAAAGATTTATTTGATATTCAGCCTGAATCAAAGAAAGTTGATCTTCAATTAAAGTTGCTCCAATAGAAATTGATTGAAGGAGGTGATGTACATGAATATATTTCCAGACTTAAGAACATTAAGCAAGAAATACTAAATGTTGGTTTTCAAGTGGTAGATGCTAGTTTCATGACCACAATTCTAATTGTTGGATTGCCTTCTTCCTATACACATTTTTTTCGAATCTTTACAAGTAACTGGAAAGTTAGACAAACTTACTTTTGGAAAGAAAAAGCAAGTTGGGGAAGATGTTTTTTTCATAGGAGCCAACACAAGTAAATGTTCAAGTGACAATTCTAGAAACAAAGGAAGAGGAAATTTTGTCCAAAGTCGTGGTCAAAGCCAAAGTAGAGAAAACACTTTTCAAGGCAGATGAAACAGTCAAGGTAGAGGGTATTTTCAAGGCAGAGGAAACAATCAAATCAGAGGATATTTTCAAGGAAGAGGAAATAGTCAAGGCAAAGGGTATTTTCAAGGAAACAATCAAGGCATAGGACAAAATCCACACAAAAGTCAAAGTAGAGGAAGAGGAAAAAATTCAGGTAGAGGGAGAGATTTCAGTCAAATTGTTTGTAGAAGATGTAACAAAGTTGGTCATTATGGAGAAGATTGTTGAACTTCCATTGATAAAATTTCCAAGTTTCATCAAAACACAATCCAGTTTGCAAATGATCAAAATGATGATGATTCAGAATATGTGTTTACCTCAACTTCATCATTACATATTTCAACTGATTTTCAAAGTGATTATGGAGATGCTTGGATTCTAGATTCAGGAGCATCTCAACATATGACTTTCAAACGTTATTTTTTTTGGAATTTTCAAGAATGCCATCTTAATTTCATCTTTCTTGCAGATAATACCAAACATACTCCTTATGGAAAAGGTGTAGTTAAAGTTTATTTACCTAATATTGGAGAACGAATGATTTAAAATGTATGGTATGTACCCACCTTTAAAAGTAATTTGTTGTCTTTAGTCACAATTCGACAAGCAGAACATCAGGTGATTATGGAAGATGGCTTAGTTAAGATTATTTCAGTCAAACAAAATATGAAAACAATGATGAGAGGTTATGAAGATGGAAACCTGTTAAGGATGAAAGGGACAGTTATTCCAAGACATTCAGACTTTGCAGGAACAATAAGTACATGTGTTTCATCTATCAGATTGTGGCATGTGAGATATGGACATCTCAACTTTGAAAGTCTCTCTCAACTGCAAAAACAAGGGATGGTTAAGGGACTTCCCACTTTCAAAATGGATAATTCAAAATGTGAAGCATGCATCTATGGCAAACATAGTCGAGAGAATTTTCCAACAAGTTCATGGCGTGCAAATAGGCGTTTGCAACTAGTTCACAGTGATGTTTGTGGACCACTAGAAACTTCTTTAGGTGGTTGCAAATATTTTTTACTCTTCATTGATGATTTCAGTAGAGTAACTTGGGTTTACTTCTTGAAAAAAAAGTCAGAAGTATTTGATAAGTTTAAGATATTTCGTCAACTTGTTGAAAACGAAGTTAAAGAAAAGATAGGCACTCTCAGGACAGATAATGGAGGGGAATTCTATTCTAATGAATTCAAAACTTATTGCACAGACAATGGGATAAGAAGACATATTACAAATTTCTACACTCCTCAGCAAAATGGAGTCACAGAAAGAATGAATCGCACCTTGTTAGGCATGGAAATATCTATGTTAAGCCTTATAAAGTTAAGTTCTACATATTGGGCAGAAGCAATGCATACAACTATATACTTAAGCGACAGATCTCCCACTGCTTCTTTGGATGGAATCACACATTATGAAGCATGGTTTGGTTTCAAACCTCAAGTTAAACATCTTAGAGTTTTTGGATCGGTATGTTATGCCTTAGTTCCGAAATAAAAACGAACTAAGCTTGACTCAAGAATCTTGAAGTGCACAATGATTGGGTATTCTGATGAGAAAAAAGGATACCGACTTTTGTCCAATGAAAATTTATTGTAAGCAGGGATGTAATTTTTGATGAAACCGAAAGTAAGAGTGCTGAAGAAATAGAAAGTCTTCTTCAAAAGTTATAAATTAAAGGAAATCAAAGAAAAGGAAAAATGCAAAGTCAACCAAATGAACATAATGGGTATGAACTTGATTTTCCTACATCTGACGATGATACATCCAGTCTATTTACTTCGACAACATCATCAGGGGCTTCTAGTAGTTCATCAGACTCTCCTAGCAGTGAATGTTCATATGAAAATGATTCTCCACCTACAGAGTCTTCTACTGATCGATGAACATCAGTTTACATCAATCCAATTTACAATAATGGAAATTCAGGTCCTCAAACAAGTGAACATCAACTACCAAAATGGGCAGTTCAACTTTTGAAAGATGTAAGGCCTGATGAGTAGAATAAAACAGGAACAAGGGGATCACACAACAGTGAAGAAATTTTTTCCTTGGTAGCAAATGATTTTACTGAACCTTCTAGATACAAAGAAGAAATAAAATATAAAGAATGGAAATAGGCTATGGTTGAAGAGTATCAAGCAGTAATTGATAAAAACACTCATAAACTTGTTGATTGTCCTACAAGTGTTAAACCCATCGGATGCAAATGGGTTTACATAATTAAATACAACCAACATGGAGAAATTGACAAGTATAAAGCATGACTTGTGGCTAAAGGTTTTGCGCAGTAGGAAGGCATTGATTATGAGGACATGGTGGACAACACTATTTATAGACAATTGATTGGCAGCTTGATTTATTTGAAAAACACTAGACCATATCTATCTTATGCAGTCAGTATTCTTTCACGCTTTATGAAACAACCATGGGATAGCCATTGGAATGCATCCAAAAGAGTTCTTTGATATATCCAAGGAACAAAAGATTTGTTTTTTTTTTTTACAAAAAGACTAAAAAGTTTGTACTTGGTGGATTTTCAGATGCCGACTTTGCAGGAAGTATTGATGATTGAGCATCAACATCAGATTATTTAATGAACATGGATTCAACAACAATGTCTTGGAATTATAAGAAACAAGCTACAACTACCACTTCTACATCAAACGCAGAATACATCTCAACATGGGAAGCAACATGTGAAATCATTTGGTTACGCAGAGTTTTGCAGAACTTGGGCATTTCTCAAATAGAAGCTACATCATTATTCATCGATAGCCATTTAGCCATTAATCTTGTGAAGAATCTAGTTTTTCATTCAAAAACAAAGCACGTGGACACCAAGTATCATCATATCAGATCACTCATTGCAAAGGATGTCATCAAGCCAATTTATTGTCCTTCAGAAGATCAGATCTCCGACATTTTCACGAAACCTCTTGGCAAAATAAAATTCACTAAGTTCAGGGATGAACTTGGTATCTTTTGTAATGTATCTTTGGATCATAGGGGGGAATGTTAGATAATCCAAAATACAAATATCATAGTTTAATAAGTTAGAATAAAATGATTATTAATTTAGGATATTAAATTAATAATCTAGAGCATTTGATTAATAAATGGAGACATTTAGAAATAGATTATTGTTGTAAAAGATATGACTCTAAAAAAGGTGTTGTATCTTAGGCTCTAAATTAGGAGTATAGTTAGAAGATTGTTAAGATAACATTTATTGTAAATGGACACTTGTTTATTTAATAAGTGATCCATATCTAGAGTTTTTTAGGACAATTAGCTTTGTATATAGCTCATTGCAAGAGTGTTGTGTTGTTCGAGTGTAAACTCTTGCAAATTCTCTTACGTAATTTCTTTTCCTATTTAATAAAAGTGTGTGTCTGAGGACACTTCTTCCATTAAACACTAATATAGTTAATTGCTTGAGACAAAAATTCAACAAGTGAGTCATTTTTTGATTACCAAGCATTGATGTATATCATTAACTAATGTGAAAAAACCCACTGATAATGATAATGGGTGTCAAGGTATCTAGTAAAATATAACAAGTGTGAATATTGGATTTGATGTCAAACAGATGATAGAATCTATCGATCAGGGGAAATTTATGTATTCCCATTGTCAATAGAGGGGAACTTGCCACTGATGATTGCAAGCCATGATGTACTAATAATGACTCTAGATCCATGTCCCTGAGAAATATACGGTGAAGTCAATAGGAAGAGATCCACTGGAAGGACAACATTATGGCATATACCATCAACCAACACAAGGAGTAGAAGAAGTAAAAATATATTCTAAGGACTCGGATGAAATATTGAAAGGGACACCACAAAGTAAGTCTCCCACATGCACCATATGTAAATAGAGCATG
Source organism: Picea sitchensis (assembly GCA_010110895.2). Classification (NCBI taxonomy): domain Eukaryota; kingdom Viridiplantae; phylum Streptophyta; class Pinopsida; order Pinales; family Pinaceae; genus Picea; species Picea sitchensis. The sequence continues at coordinate 99,072 of SNQJ01S0044827.1, forward strand.
AAATAGAAACTTTGAATAACATCCAATAAAAAAAACTATCAACAAAGGCGAGGAAACCACCAATGGGACAAATGGAATCCAAGGTACTGCATGAATCCTAATGTGAATAATGTTGTTTTCATCAAACATAAGGGAAACCACTTAGTCAACGACCAATAATGGAATTTCATCTGTTTGAGCACAAGGTCACCTAGCAATGATGTATATAGGGCCAATGGGCAACTCTAGGCCAAAATCTCAAAGCAATGTGTCATAGTTGATAAGAGATTAACCCGACGGTATAAAGTCAATGGTAACCTTCCATACCAATGCAAGTATAGGACAAATATACTTTTGATTCTAATATGTACTTGACATATGGAGAGGCCGACTTGAAATGCCAAGAATTTTGTGGACTTGACGACATGGGATAAAACTTCMTCTAAACAAGAAAATGACACAATAAGTGATTCAGACAACATGAACTGAAAATGAGCATTGACATAAGTCTATGATTCAAGAGGAAATGATATACTCTCCATATTGACTAAAATAATAACCATTAGGAGGAGTAAAAATTTCATGTAACTGGTTCAGTTTCCTAAAGTCATACTAACCCAAATCATTGAGACTAGACTCAAGATTTTGTGTTTTTTCAGAGGTGACTTGACTACTTCCAATAACAGTAATGAAGACCCATTCCCATGCTATTTGTATTATTATTTTATTATTTTTTATCTTTCATATTGGAAATCTTTAAAAGGAATAAAAGAATGCTAGAATACACGAAGGATATGAATGTCGTGGAAAATAAAACTAGTTCCAAGTGCAAGGAACATACCTATGCTCAATGCAAGTAAGCATGTGTAGGATATGGACACCCGGGGGGGTTTTTCCTCCTAGGGTACAAGTGTCAAATTGAAAAGGAAAAAATTGCAAGGCTAGCAACTAAAGAGAACACATAAGAAAATGGTTAAGTAAAAACAAGCTGAAGTTGTCATTAGACTCAAAAGAATGAGTGGTAAGTATGCAATTCAGTTACAACCTGAAATCTGAACACAAAAAATATGGGATCCCCGCAGGTAAATATCCAGAATAAGATCGAGAAGAATATGAAGTTTCAATGAAATTCTGTGGTGGGACTAACAAGACTCCTGAGACTAAGAACAAATTTAGCATGGGAACCAAAAGGAAAAGTAGGTTCTATCTAGGAGTCCCATGATGGTAGGCTCTACCACAAACAAAATGACACTTAAAATAAGTTAGAAAGGCTTGTGTCACCAGTAAGTGGGTTTGACCCTAAGGAAAAAGTATAATAGGTCATTGATAATCCAAAATGCAAGGTGGAAAAGAGATGCCTTGTATGCCAGTGATGAGAACATTACCTTAAATAGTTGGAAAAATTGGACCAAAACATACAAAAATTCCATTCTAAATATATTCCCTACAAAATCTCAATTCTAATAGTTATATTGTACAAAACATTCTAGTTCATTAGGTATTTTTAAACTAAAAATAGTAAAAACTATGTAAAAGTAGGTAGAAAATTCTATATAGTAAGAAAAAATTAACCCAAATAACACTTTATTTTGAGTTTTTACCAAATTATGCAATTTGAGTGGGAGAAAATTCCAAATCTTTAGAGATGATAACTGGAGCTACAATTGTTAGAATCCTTTGTTGTCAAAACCAGGTAAACAAGCACTCCTCACTCTTCATTTTTATCCAATATTTTTTCACTTTCTGTAATTTATTTTTTAGTATTTTTTATTTTCAAATAGGGGCGGGCTCATACGTGCCCTACTTTGGCATAGGGTGCATATAAATCACCACATACACACCTGATATTAATTCCAACCATGCACATGTGTGAATTTCCTTAAAGAAAGGTGCGTATATGTATGTAGCCTTTGAAAAATGAATAATTAAATCCTGTTTTTTTGTCTTGCAGAGCTCCAAAATGGTAATTGAGTGGAGAGAGAGGGAATATGAAGACCTTTAACTAGATATTTTGGAAACTCTAGAGGCATTATAATCCCTCCAACAATGTGGATTGAAAAAATTCTATGAATTCCCAAACATGAAGGTGCAAAAAAAAAATTACAACTCCTGAACGATTATTTGAACCCGGACACAGATGCATTCAAGATGGATGGTCAATCTATGACCATAGAGGTTGATGATATTTACTTCATCACAGGTCTCTCTCGACGAGGTGGCATATTCAATCTTACGACCCAAGGGGGGAATTGGTATGACCATTGAGGACTATATAGCATCTTATTGCACCCCTGGTAAACAATTGGTTGGGAACCAAGTCTCGATCTATAATATAGAGGACTTGAGTCTAAAAGTAACCTTGAATACCATTACAATGATCATCAGATCCACCTCTTTACACCAGGAATCAAGGCCACAAATTTTTATGTTGTTGAGTGTCTATGTCCAATTACATATGAATGGACTATGTCTTTACTACAGGGTATGAAAACTCAACTCATAGAGTGAAAGAATGGAAATATGAATAAATTTGGTTATGGAAACATTCTATGCTCTTTATTTTTTGAAAGAGTACCCGCTATGAGTCCATGAGTATTCATGGCACCCCATAGACTCAAGGAAACATGCTTGTTGTGATGGTCAACCTTGATACAACACATGGGAGGTGGGGAAACTAATAAATGCACATGATGATGCATTTTATGACTAGCGACCACGTCAGATCATTGTGATTGACGACTATCCCTATGAAGGGATAAGTTTATCTCGAGATCCAAATATTCCTGTACCTCCTGGTGCAGCGCTAGGTGAGATTGGTAAGAAACATTTTAAATTTTCAAAGTATTTATTATTTATTTATTTGTTTCAATTATTTCAATAGGTAAACCAAAAATGTTTTTGGCATGAATTAAAGCTAACAAAAAATTGCAAATATAGAGAAAAACCTAGCGAGGATGTGATACAAATGGAGAGGACTTTACAGAATGTCGAAATTAATATGGACCACCTCACTCAACAAATTCCCATGATCCAAATTGAGGATTTGTCAAAGCATATGCAACGACATGTAGTAGGTGTACCATGGGACTGGATACAACTCTTCCGATGTTTGGCCTACACTATAGTGTGCTATAGAAACACACATGTGGGGGTGGGGCCCTCATCATAGATTGTACATAATCTTTTTGTATCGGCATATAGATGGAAATTTGGGGCTAGAGGCCCAATTTTGTAACTTAAGATCCATATTTTTGTACTTAATGGACATGGAAATAATATATACATATATATTTTTGCCCCTATATTTATATATAAATGTGTTATGTACAATTATGTGTGTTCTTATGAATTTAAATGTGTGACAAATTCCAATCAAATACATAGTTAGTGTAGGCATCAGAAACAAAATTTTCACTTATAGACAAATGAATATAAGTAATATAAGTAAAACATTGTTCTAGAAGATGTACCTGAAGGAATTGTTGGAGAAATGTAGGATCACATACAGAGTATTCACTGTTTAGCTGGGACACCACCTAATGGGAATCCAAGATAACTTCTAAACATAAGATACCATGCACAATAACATCTCTTAGGAGTTTGATCATGGCACTATACTCAACCACATTATTCGTTGTTGTCCCTAGACAAGTGCATTTAGATACAACCACTTGTCCCAAAGGAAAAAAAATCACCCATGCAACGGAAGTGAGGTTCCAGGTATGATGGCTTGTGCCATCCGTGAACCCAACATGGATAAAAAATAATCATACTATCAATGTACAATAATTACAACAGGAAAAATCATGAGCAATGAGGTTCAAGCATAGTACCTCTTGAGGTGGATCCTATTGGAAATGTTAGGCTAAAACGCCTTTCTTCGTCAATATATAAACACTTGAACTCATGGAAAAATAAACATTTTCGATACATATCTTCCCATGGTATACAATATGTAGTCATGGCCCTCATCTGAGGGAAATTTACATCCATGAAAACATTCATATCAAAGGGATTGACATACAAGATGGACGATGGAAATTAAACATAATCACTCTCAAATGTTTCAAGTTCCAGAAGGAAATAAGGTGGAGAATCCAGCTCCTCCCAAGTTCGATCCATCCTTGTCATCGCCTCAAAAAGATCTTTGTCAAAAGGTGATACAATGCCAAGGAAATTGAGTGAATTTAGATATTTCTAGACCCAAATGGGATCTAGAAACTGATCCTCCTCTTCTGTCCATGAAGGAGTAGGATCAAATTCTATCATATCTTGTTGGATCACTTGATAAGCTATCTTTGTTGTAGATAGTGGCATGGCCAACTCAGAATGCACAATACCTTAAAATAATTTTCACGGTGAGGGTAATGCCCACAAACATTAAAAATGCGTAGTTCTAAATGAACCTACCCATGTAGACCAAGGGGTTTGAATTTTGGTAGCTAACCGGGGTGGCTCGAATATACAAAATTGGTGCTGGAAATTAAAGGTTCCCACAAGCGAAGGACACATACCAACACCAATGCCCTCATTATCGTTTGAGAATTTTCTATCAGTGGCACTATATATCCAGTATTTTCATGGAGTCATAGCTATTGAACAACATTTGGTCTATGATTATGATCTTCCCTCCATGAGGGAAGCATAAGACTTAAAAAATTGACGAGACAACAACCATCATCGCATAAGTCCAACTCCTTCCTAACAAAAGGTTATAGTCAAGCCAAATGTTGACTACTTCCACCTCCACTGAAACGACCTTTCCCTCTAACTAGAAAAGGAAAGAGGAAATGAGACCATGTGGTCTAAATGATCATCCATCAAGTGTAGTTAGAAGAATATGAGACAGTGTAAAATGAGGAGAGTTGATGACTTTACAACAAGAAAACAACATAACACACATCAAAGTTCCTTCGTCAACGATAGTCCTCCCAATAATGTGTTTCATGTACACAATATTGATTTGGAAGGCTACATGATAAGTAAAGAGGGGCTTCACATCTGTGGCATTGAAATTCATAGTGAGTTGACTCGAGGAGTCAATAGCCCCTAGGGAAATCATCGCACATGGCGTCTAAGCCAAGTCCTCAATGATGGAATATTTGGTCATGTCTCGAGCATTCTGGTTGTGCGACACACGCTTGTACACACCTTTCAATATGTGTGGAATTGTTTCCTTCTCAAGCTTCTCTATATATAGAGAATTCTAAGGATCGGAAGTTACTTTCCCCTTAGATATCGACTCAGGATTATCGTAATCGTGAGCGCTTGTTGACAAATCGATCTCCTACTTATGGTTCACCAAGTTGATGAACAAAATTGTCCCATCCAACAAGGGTTGATTTTGGGTTCCCCTTGTGGATTTCCAGAATAATAGATCACCTACATATTTTGTCCATGTGGGAATGGGTTTTATAGCATAACAAGTTATTGTTGTGCTAACACGCATTGAGCCTCTTTCATATTTGGGAACTGATGAGTAAGTTAAATTCACTAAAAATCTTGCAAGGGATTCTCACATGCTTCTTCTCCTTCTTGGCCCCTCCAACATTTACATCATATTTTTCATTTTTATTGTTATTTCCACCTCTCTTATTATCCTTACCCATTTTATTCTTCCCTCCGGGTTGTTGGGTACCTTTGGGGTTGTCAATTGTACAACGTGAACATCCGACAACTAGATGGTGGAATTTTTTGAAGTCGTAGATTGACCAGAAGCAGATGGATGAATCATCATATTTTTCAACTAATTTGTAACCATATCTACAACAGTTATTTTAAAGGACCCAACGATGTTGTCAGCATGTGGTCCAGACTTTTCTTTCGATAGATCAAAACTAGGTGATGGTGCTTCCGATATAATCTTGTAAAGGATCTTAGATAGTGAGTAGATTAAATATAACTATTGGGCCCTAAGAATCGCCTCCTCCTTAGAGTAAACTTCTGACATTGATACATCCTTATATATGTAAGGAAACAAGGATGTAAGGAACCATTCCAACAAAAAATCAGGAGGGGCCTTGGATTTTATCATCCTCTTTTGCTTTCCACCACTCTTGGATATGGTTCGATGTGTGAGTCTCCTTATCCTATTTAATAATAGAAAATAGACCAATGCCAACATCATATAAAAAAGGAAGCTTTAAGTGGTTAATAAATACTAAGTATAGGTCATGAAAAGTGCAAAATGTTGCGACATCAAGTTCAATGTACCATTTCACTGCAACTCTCATAAGAGTACACTAGACGAGATAGAGTCAAATGGAATCATAATTCAAGGAATTTGATAACACCATAAATAGAATGTCATCACGTGGTCACCTGGGTCTTCACCATATTTACCTTTGAATTTTGGGATGTTCGAAGGAAGCTTAGTGGGAATTGAAGGCTAGTTCGAATCATGGAAAATTGGTTCATTCATTATTTTTGACAAGTCTATCAATTTTAACATTGGAAGAAAAGGTAGCCTTGATGAAGGCCCATAATTTCAACTAGTCGAGTTGGCACTCTCAAGTTGAATACTCACTGGAAAAGGATAACCTGAGTTGTTACTGGAACTAGGTTGCTAGGAAGATATTACATATGGGATATGATTTTGAGTAAATCCTTGATGACCCTAGTTATAAGGAGGAAAACCTCCACCCATATGGTTTGCATAAGAAAAAGTAGGGTTTCCCCTTACTAACATCACTTGAGAAAGGAAATACCCTTTCATTGGATAGTTCTGATAGATAAAGTGGTTTCCCCCTTATGACATCCCTTATGAAGCGTAATACCCTTGAGAGAGATTCCATTGGCCTTAGAAGGGGTTCCCCCTGTCGACATTCTAGACCAATGGGAAAAGATGGTACGAAAGTGTTGGTTTGATTGAGTCATCTTCTCAAAGGAGGCAGTGGGGAAATCAATTCAACATGTGAAAGACATTGAATTCTCCTAGACCAATGAGGCACTTAATCAACCATTTTAATTCAAAGACTCAAGGTGGATACCAACACACTTACCTAAGTCGTCTACATACGTAGAGAACATCATTAGAAAAATCCTAAGAAAACAACAATAAAAAAAATCTTCACTAATACTCCAACTGAGGTAGATTAGGTTTTGAGACCGCAGTAGTAATGAAGTTATGCAAGGACCTTTTGCATGAAGGAATGGGTTTATTAAGTCTCATGAACCAACCAACGAAGGAGTGAGAGGCAGTTACCCAGACCTSCACTAACCATATGTTCCTGATGCAAGTACCCACACTTAATAGGGCACCCTCTAGGGGTACTATGAAGTGTTATGTGACGTCTTACCCAGGTACTACGAGAAACCCCCCATAGTCACCTCTAAGAAACTTATGAATGATTTATAAGGATACCAACTCCCAGTCAATGTTCTGGGGGTACAATTAACAATCGAGATCGAACATATAACTAGGGTAACAAAGCTCGAAGATTCTAAAGAATCGCCTATCAAGGAGGTATAGTCACTAGAGAAACCCCCAAAATATGATCTCTCTACTACTTTTAGTCAAGCTACGAAGGGGTTATCTCCTCGGCTCTTCCTCACGTGACCTTGTCTTTTACTCCTATGTTAGAGGAGGATATAGACTATACCTATATGATAGTTGGATTTTGACGCTCCCTATCTCAAACTCCTAAGTTTATTTATGGCCTTGGAGGTTAACTCTCCAACCTAGTCCAAGGCCCTAGATTAAGCTAGTTTGTTTACCCTAGAAAACGAAAAAAGTCTAGTTTATTTTAATTAAGCATCCATTTTAAAGGGGGTATTGTTTACTCAAAAGGGGTAATGGATGAAATTGAATGATGTTTCTTAAATACTCAACAAAAATTCAAAACGATTATAAGAACATAATATGTAGTATGCTTGTCTTCATGGAAAATGAGTGAAAAATGCTTCAAAAAAAGGAGATGAAAATGATATGCAAAATGAAAAATTTCTTTTAGATGGGATGCATAATGATGCATTTTTTTTCTAAAATGAAAATCAAATTGAAATAAACTATACTATCCTTATCGTCAAAACTATAACTGAATTGTCAAAAACGAATTTTTTTCAAGAATGAAAAATGAAATTTGAAACCTAAAAGCACTAAAAAGGAGAATGCACACTTTAGAAATTTTTCATTTTCAGTGAAAAAGTGGCAATGACTGAAAAGGAATACAAAAGTATACTTCCTAAACATATTTTGGTTTTTCCTTGTCTAAAAGGTAAAAATAAATAGGAAAATGTAAAACAAACATTTTTCTCAAGACCAACAAGAAAGAAACAAAAAGAAGGAAGAAAAGCACCCAGACCTAAAAAGACTTATCCAAAACAAAAATAAAATCCACCTTAGACAAGAAATATTCTAGAGAATAACTTCTCAAACCACCCCTATAGACTTGAAAATGATCAACAAAGAAATTCAAAAAATTTCTTGTTTTCTTTATAAAAATCAAAGAAAACAACTTCTGAACTCAGAAAGAAGAGTCTTAAAGTCTGAGGAGAGACCCCAAACACCTAGCTCAACACCTTAAAACCAAAAAATATTTGAAAAAACCTTCTCTAGAAAGATGTACGTGCAAGTGCTCAAAACAGACCACGTATGCATGCAACTGTATTAACTGGAGGGTGTGTATGTATGCAATTGTCTTAACTGGAGGGATCATATGTATGCAACTATTATAACTGAACAACACGTATATGCCTAAAAAATTCCAAAAAGAGAGAATTAAAGGGGAAAACAATAGGCTTAAGGGAATAAAGTAGGGCTCAAGCAATTACAAGTTACTAATCTAAGTGCTAGATAGAAGTCAAAAAAAAAATAAAAACAATCAAATCAAGCAAACAAAACAAAAAATCCTAGAAACATCCCCACTAGAGAGAATTCCCCAGTATGGTCGCCCATTATGCTTTCGGGGGAAATCCCCTACAGTTGTAGGCTAACTGGAGAAAATCAGTAACCATCTAAGACAAACAAATTCCAACAATAACAAGATGCAAATATTCTCTAACCGATTCAACCATAATAACTATTTGTTACAAGAAGGAGAAAAATAAACTCACCGACAATCCTATGTTCGATGTAGTTCCCAATTTCCATAATCTTCTCGCTTCTTCCTTATAACGTTTCTTGAAACCTGCAAAATGTATGCAGATCAAATTCCAAGGAAAGTATTTATACTAGTAAAATAAATGTTAGCTCAATTAAATATAAAGTAAATATAATGAAACTAGTGTTGTAGACAACATAAGTTAAATAATTGCAAATCAAAAAATACAAACAAAACATTTCGAAGGAATGGGCATCTTATAGATATTCAACAGTTTGGAATTTACAAAGTATACATGTACTGTCTTGGAAATGTCTCATCGAAAAGACTCTGTGTCCCTCCACCCAATATCCTACTATAAAGGTTTCTCTTGACCTTCAATTCACTGACAGACTCAAGGAGGATATAAGGAAACTCCTAGTCAGAAAAAAAAGGCGCTCAAAGAAGTTTGGAAACAAGGGTTTCCAAGTCCAGAAGTAGCATAAAATGGGAGGTTTATGAGCTTACAAACATGGCGGGATAGCCAATCTTTTTTTTTCTTTGGTATGCAATGAATCATTTTTTTTCTCCTTGGACCAAATGCATTATTTAAGCCATCTCTAGTTGGTTAGAGATGGTTGAGTACAAGTAAACAAAGTTAGGTAACTAACCAAACACATAACTATAACATAGCCAACCCCTTAATTACCTTCTAAGGAATGGGGTGTCAATTTATTTATTTATTTTTCCAACTATTTATTTCTTCACTTAGACTTCATAAATTGGTTATTCTCATCCAAAGCTTTGTAATGACTATAACTATGCTCAAATATGAGTTTGGTTTCAAAAGTTACAACAACCCAAWTTTTTTGGCCCTTTTTCCCTTACTTCCACCTTAGTGCCGCATTGAATCCACGTGGAACCCTATTACATGTACCAACCCATGTGTCACAGACATGGAACCTACCAAATACTACCCCAGACCCACACTCTATCATGCCTCCATACTATTATTTAAATGTTATCGGAACCCTTTCCATTAGATTTCTTCCATTCTAAACCACTCTACAACTACGATAGCATCCACCCCAACAGATCTGACAGTTCTGATGATTGAGTAGTCTATGGCTAGTATTTCGTTGGAGTCTTAAATTTTCACACAGTTTAACAACCTCTCCAACCTCTTTGTATTCGAGAAAATGGATCCCACAATAGATCGTCAACTGTCGTGCATCATGGGAACCCTTCGATCGACAACCCTGAACCACTCTCAAAGTACTCCTATTAGAGTACTCCATCCTCCAACATAATAACCCATTCCGACTAGCCCCCCCCACCCTCTGATAGACAAATGAGTTCTATCATCGATAGATCTGAGGGAGAAGTCTTAGACACCTATCATTTAGTCATAGAGAAACATGTGGCCATTGGTACATCAGGCACCAAACTGCCCAATGTATCCTAGTAACAAGACTACCTAGTGGTCTGGAGACAATTGAGTCCCTTAACTCAGATTAACAATGGAGGTTTATCCTCCTACGATTCGATGGTTAGAATATGATGACGTTACCCCAAGGGAACTTGCCATATCCACGTCATGATACACCATGATGTTCGGCTAGATACCAGACCATCCAACTTCTCCACGCATCAAAACTCTCCAGCAGCTTGGGGTCCAATTGACCCTCCTTGAATAATATCAACGATGGAGATCTGTTCCCCCTTAGATCCAATGGTCAAGAATGAAATTTCCCCAAGGGTACATGTCCTTCGTTAGACTCAAATTTAAATCATCGGTGTATTCCCTTACGACCACATGGTATGACACATGGTGAGATACACGACATGATGTGTGGCATCACACATGGCGGTTGTAATACTCGTCACATGGCACTCATTTTATTCATGGATCCCTATCCAATTCAGCCAAATCCACATGACACATGGCACCACCATGGGGTGACACGTAACCTTTCTTCTTCGTGACATATGGACCACTTTTCACATGCCACTTCACCAGACACTGGATGTCAAACCCTACTTGTGGTGTTAACTAGGAAATATCACGGTGTTGGGGATTACGAAGGGATTAGTTAATATTAATCCTATAATTATGAGACCATAATCAAGTTCATCACAAGGTTACGACCCCACAAGATCTACAGTTGGGATCTCTTCAACTCTTAGATCGAAGTCTAAGGTTAAAAGCGAGGTTTAGAGACCAATCTCGTCCAACGGGCCCATGCTCCACTCACCGGTAAATTGACTATCACCATGTGTCAACTCCATGACACGTAGAATTCCACGCTAGCATCCCATGTGTCCATGACATCATCCCCCTCTCAAAATCCTATTCATGATGGATCGTCAAAGATATAACAATTGATTTTCTTCATGGACCATGTTTGATCTATGGTCAAGATTACTACTCGGGGTACACCCATCATAATATCATTAATATGACCTACTTAGAGCGTTAGACTCTGACACCACTTCTCAATATGGATCCGACGGTCCATATTTCCTAAACTTATCTCAAATGGATCCAACGGTTGACAACAACCTGGATCCTCAAYAAATCCTCCTACATGAGGACCTTGATTAACGGCCAAGATCTCCCGATCCACCTCCGATTATCCAACGGTCAACAATGAACYCTATTCTCGACAAGTCCTTRTACATTAGGATCCGATCAATGGCCAATATTGATTCACTATGCCAAAATCGACGGTTGGAAATTTTTCCAGGGAAAACACAGTGTTATCCTAGATTATACAGTCCAAACCTAGACTTAGTGGCTCCACAATTTCTTCCAGGAGATTTCTAAGGCTACTAGGCTTTCTAGAAATTCTATAATTTTGTTTCCATGAACCAACATATATTAATTATGGATTTACTTTTTAATTATCATAGTCCAAAGAGATAAACCTCGTTTAGCGATTTTGTCAAACAAAATGTTGACCTATTATCAATTTCACCTCTGCATCGATTACACAGTCCTAGGAATTCTTGGCAACAAATATATAGAAGTATAATCCTAAAATCCATTACTCATGACTAAGAAGTATATTTACCAGTTCCTGTGAAAATATAGAAGCAATTGCTCGAAGATAATTTCAATGGTAAATAATCATAATAGGTATTATATAAACATAGTCATTGTACCAATTTAACAACATCATACTAAATATAAATAACACAACAATACCCATACAAGGAATACGTAAGCATTCATACAGTAATTAAAACAAGCACTAGAAGAACACTTATCTGATATAAATGAGCCACCGATTTCTTGCAGACCTCCGACTTTCCTCCTATCCATAGACTCTGTTGTTCATAAGCCAACAACATGTTACCCTCGAGTTGGGCATAAACTACACTTGGGAAAAAATGGTTTCCTATCCCATACCAGTCTGCTATACAACAATACTTTTCAATTTCAAGTGTCAACTCCAGCTAGCTACAATCTCTAATTTCCCCACATGCTTGTCCTACCCAATAAGTGTGCCCCATCAGCTACTCCAATTCCCTTTCGAGCTTCGACAACAAGGTGTATAGGAAATCTCTGAGCCCTATAGCTACAATCAACACTTTAGGGAATCAATTCCCAACAATTCTCTCACCTAGAGAGAATGCTTACGGGCCTGGAAACCTACCTCTTTAACAACACTTCTCCCACCTAGGGAGAATGTTTATGAGCCTAACAACCTACATCTTCAACTGCACATTTCCTTGATAACCTAATTCTTCAACAACATACAGTCCCAACAATCCACATCTTCATCTTAATTACTAGAAAACCACCTCCTAGCTTCCACAATGCAGGTGTGGTAATGGAAGAGAGTATGGATGGTAACAGAGGAGCGATCCCCTTCCCCGATGGTGAGAATGATAGTTTTTGATGGGAAACTACACTAAGATTTCCCCATTATATTTGCATGTTCATAAAATGACACTTGTCACTTTATGATCCCCCTTTGCACCCACTTGGTGATTCATTCCTCTTCCATAGAAAATGAAGATAACATAATGCATATGCATCCATAATTAAATATTTTGAAATATTATTAAAATATTCTCTTGGCCTAAGCTCCTTTTGGCTTAGCCCCTTAACCTAAGACTCTTAGCCTCTTTTCCCATTCTAGTGGAATTTATCCCCCCTACTCGTTTGTCGGTGTGGTCTACAGTAGTGGTGTACATTTATTAGTATTCGAGTGATTAAATAATACACAGGATAGGCCCACAAGCCTTTTTTGCATCTATCTCACTAGCCTAATAACCATGTAGGCACTCTGGCATCAAAGTACATATACAAAGTCACTTTGCCCCCAAAATATTGTGGCTCACCGCCTATATGCACAATTACAACTGGAATCAACCTGGGGATATTACATTCCCCTCCTTATTTATGCATTGTTCATAGTGAATTAAATACAATGTTATATAAAAATTGTTCAAAAAGCTCCATGCCTTTGCTACTGAAGCTTGTTATTTTTATGGTCTTGTCTTCATAATTTAATTGGAAATATTTTTCCTCCTTTCCACAGAGCTACTTTCGTAAGAATTCAACTCACTAGAACATTCTAGTGATTCCTCTTCCTCGTTGCACTCACCCTTCTAAGCTCAAAAATCCTTTCATTGATACACAGTCCTTCAACGATCCATCTTGCCAAGGATTTCACACATAAGGAGAGGGCTAACTTAATAACAAACCCTTACTAAGGTTCTACAATTTCAGGGCTCTAATGTCCCCAATTGTATATTCTCTTCCTAGGTATTCCAGCTATAATAAATATCATCTCTTATGTAGTATATACATACAGTTATCCAGAGTCAATATTATAAATTTTTATTAAGAAATTCAAAATTATTTCCTAAAGAAAATTCAACATTTCCCAGAATATGAATTTTCATGTCATATTTTCTTGGTTGTTGCTACAACAATGCATTAATCTTCATTAAGGCTTCCAACAATTCCATATTTGGATCTACTTCCCTGCATTAATTATGTATTTCATTCAGCCAAATACATGGTCAGTATATCATGCATACCATACTTTTATTACATTCTTTAATCAAACTCTCAAAGCGATTTTTATAATTGTCCACATCCAACAATTCAATCACAACCAACAAACTATAAATCTACATGAGCTTATCATGCTCTGCATATATGTTATCGAAAATTAAAATTTTCCTTATCATAATTATTTTATCTCTCTGTTCCTTGAACAAAAAAATTCCATGTATTCCATCCTTATATGATTGCTTCAAGCTACAAATCTCTTGTTGCACTACTTAAAAACTTAGGACTGTTAACAATCTCAAGAGTTAGTCATGATCTCCACATCTCAGCTACTAATATAATCATTTATACAAAAAAAATAGTGTATACATGCATTCTATAATGCATTCCATGAGATCCTCAAGCATACACACTCGATTTTGGTATACATGACTGCAAATTACTACATTATGCATGAATTCAATTCCCCATGCATATATTTCCAATGCAATCCTACATTGTACTTAGAAATCCATGTTCTAAATAATGCACCCCCCCATGATAATTAGATGGTATGGAAAATGGCCAAACACATACTCCAAATACTTCTCGTTTCCTCAACCATTTGGATATTTACCTTTTTGACCTAATCACTATACCAAGAATAAAATTATGTGGTGTTATGTAGTGTTAGCAAAAAGGTTTCAGTCCAACCATTAATTACAAGTAGGAAATTCATTGGACACTTGTGTGGCACCGTAACATAACCAATCATGTCATGGTCTCATACATGACTAGTTTTGTTGGGATTCATTCCTATAACATGGTCATACCTCTTTATTAATTTGGTTATTAGACCATAACCAACAATGCCATGACTTATTACTGTGTCATATGAGTGGATGTAAACCTAACAACTTTACAACTATCCTAGGCCCTTGGCCTTTGCCATACCACATGGTATATAATCCATTAATGAATTCAAATCAAACAACAATATTACTTCACCAATAACCTTTGGTCGAGGGATTTTTTTTTTTAACCTAAATTCCCTTTTTCTATTATGCAATATAATACATAAAAACAGATACATGCATAGATGTCATTAATGAATTGATGCTACTTGACTAGATGGCATCAATAGGAGTTTCCATTCCTCCTTTGTCAATATTAAATTCAACATTTCATATTATTGTTTCTACCTTCATAAGGATCACTCCCATATGCAACAATATCATCTGAACCACTTGCATTCATGCAATAAATCTCTCTTTCATGGCACAACAACCATCGTTAACAAATTTCATGTTCATATATATATCAACAAATCTGCATTAGTTAATGTCATAAATATATATTTTATAAATGAATGTGCATTCCATATTCCTCGTGCTATGTATGGTTGTCCAATATGCCATATATTAATTGTTGTTACACCCATTGCAACAACTTATGTCATCATTTCACATGATTATTTCTTCCATGGGCACTTTTATGGCCAATCCCCTCTTGTCCACTTTTGCATTTTTAGCCACACATTATTTTGTTAGTTAATATTAAACATTCATCTATTACTTGGATCCCTCTAACCCAACACATATATAACTAAATTACATATCCAGTGATTCTCTCTTTTTGACCTTGGGTCTTCAACACCCATTTAATTTACTGCACCAATTGATTCAACTTGTCCTCATGAAATCACTCCAGTTCTTATGGTTTCTTGAACCATTCTCTTCTTCCTTCTAGATCCATTAAATCTCAACTTGACTGACATAGTTAATCATTTCTTCACATATGACCTCTTCTCCTTCATGATTTATAGAGATCACTTTTAGAGTAATCAACATTACCCTTACCAGACACCATGAACTACAGTGGTTCTTCTAGCCTTCTGGAGTAACACTAATGGACCCTTTCTACTTGAGATGGTTCTCTCATGTACCGTGTCTCTTTCTTACTATGTTAAAATTAGAACCACTTTCTTCTTCAAGATTTGTTATTGATTTCCCCTTCAGAAAAATCACCTTCATGATTGGAATCCTTTTTTTTAACTGGTTATCCTAGCCTACTTTGGAAATGTATTCACACTTTTTTACTTCACTCAACATTCTCTCTAGCTTCATCAATCCCTTCAATGTGGTCATAGCTCTTAAGTATAGTCATAGGCTCCAACCACTTGGTATCCACTTAGTGGTACCTTTTTCCTATTTTCTCTAATTACTACTGGATTTATTCCATTATGTGATTCACTTAGATTTATGTAATATATTTTTCTTCATAAATATGGTTGTATAATTCTATATCCATTTTTCACATGACACATTACTTCTTAGACATTTGTTGGCATTCTTTAGAATGTCTGTACCTTCAATACTTCACCTTTGAAGTTCTAACATTCTTTCCATACTTCCACTATACCATTATAATAATAATGGTGGTGCTACCCCAAAAATTGTAGAATTGATGCTTCAAGATGCTTCCATTATATCCAAGTATATACTTTATCTTTCTCTATTAGAAGGATATCATTTGACATCTCAATCATTCAGATCAACTCTTCCACAATGTACTACTTTATTTGTACATTGACATATTTTATAGTGAATGGACCTTCACTACTTCACTCTGTACTTACTTTACGCTTGTGCCCTGATTCCTCTGAGCACTTTGATTATCATGAGTAATATTATTGACATAACACTTTGCCTTCAAATTCTTCTATTCATCCTTGACACTAGGTCCAATTCTTTCATAAGTTGTAAAATCCACACTTCCATATATATCTTCTTTACAATTCTATTTTGAATTGATGTACATGCATTATCCTATGTTGCAGATGGTTTTTCCCACCTAGCATCTACACCTGATATGCATAATTGTCCTCTGGAATTATTTTTCTAAGCAAGGATTCCATTAAGGGTTTTTCCATGTTTATCATCAACTCATTTGTTTGAGCAACAACTTCTTAAGAGACCCAAATATTGGTTTTATATTATTCATTGATACTTAACTAATCTTAATATCATTCTTCTTTGAAGAGATATTACAATCATTCAAATGACCATATTCTAAAGCATAATCATACTTATGTTTCCTTATTTATGGAAATATCTAGCTAGAAATCATTCMTGTCCAACTGCTATAAAAGTATTCCCAAGCTAGAAACRCAATCTAGAAATTTCAATATTACCCAGGGCAATAGAATGCCCAAGTCCAACTTCTTTTCATGCTTCATACCGTCCTTGGTAAATAGACCTTTCTACCAAGGAAATCCTTTCTTAATATTCCCTTTCATTTCTACATGAACATACCCAACCATACATATATGGCTACCATCCACCTCTGGATGTCAATCTGATTCATTGGTCAACTTGAAATACTCGAGTACTTCCTTACCAAACTTTAGATGAATCCTTCCTTAGTCCTTCTATATAATCCTCTTCCCAACTTTGACTTGGTATAACCAATGGTTGTAGGATATAAGGGGTCTTGATTGTATCTCCCTTATTCTATTGGAAAACTATACATTCGACCACAAACATTTGAACATCGATTTTAAGACCTTCCTAGAAAAAGTCCTTCTTGATCATGTGGTAAGTTTTCTAGAATATTGAATTTCTTCTTATAGCAGGTGTGTGCAATTCCAAAAGGAAATTCTGTTTGATTTGGGAATTATTACGTAAATATAAGTGATCTATCACGGTAAATCATTTTTCCACACTGTAATGTCTCCATTTTCGGATTCCTTTGCTTTGCAGTCGGAGGCGACCTTATGAGCTTATGTCAGCCTGACCAAAGGGGTAAAATGAGGTTAATAATGAGATCAGGAAATTTGGAGGGATTATATGGGGCCTAGACTAGTCCATTCACCATATTTCATCATTAGGATCATTTCCACGCAGTTTGTTCCTGGTTTCGTAGCATTCTGATGATTTCTGTAATTTTGGGGTATTATTGTGCATACTTTAATTAAATACACTAAGGTATTATATGGATCATATTTTCTGAGGGGATACCTTCATGTAATAGCTCGTTAGAACTAGGATGAAAATATCTAGAGGATTGGATGATAAAAAAGGGACTTCGACGTCCCTGAATATCTTAAAATCCAATTAATCACTTTCCAACATTAAAAATGGGTTAATAAAAAGGGGTGGTTTAAGTGACTTTAAGTTTATAAGGTCACTTTACTTTATTAAAAGGGTAAAATGGTCCAAAAGGTTCAACGAAGAGTTAAAAAGAGAAGGAGGACATCCTTTCTCTCATTATTCACTTACTATTTTCTAAAAAATAATTGAGAGAGCTCTTGTGGATTTTGGACTCTTCGGATGAAAACCCTAGGAGAGATTTTATGAGTTTGGTTTCGGTGGTGAGACTATCCACCCTAGTTGTTCATAGGAATAGATCATTCATATTTCTTTAGTGTGTTTCATGTGGGTCATTATTTCACCTTTGGGTAGTAAATTTTTCTTTATTTTAGGCTAAATTTCTCATATTGGGGTCGAATCAATGTTTGTGGGAGAATTTTCTTAACTGTTGGGTGAGTTGCTAGATATTGAGGCTGATTTATAGCCCTTGGATGCCTTAGTTTGGGTAGGCAAGCAAAGTTATTTGTTGGACAAAATTGTTATAGTGATTGAGACGAGTTCTTGTTGGATGGATGAGTTCCTTCTTGCTGGGGACGAATTTGTTGTTGTGTGGCCTGAAATAACTTACTTTGGGATGATTCCTGAAGTGTTGAAGCAAAGGATAAGTGGGATGGCCAAGTTTTTGCAACAAAGGTCGAATTTTGACTAGGCTTAGGGCTAAATTCATTGTGAGAAGGGAGAAAACTAAGTTGTTGTCACCTATAGTCTTATTCTTCACTGTAATTACAATAATAACCTACAACAGATTTACATCAGGTTCCCCTCACTTGTTATTATTCTAATTGTTGAGATTTTCTAAATAAACTCTGGCTGTCTCAATATTTTTGCATTAAATATCTTTGGATATCCATAGTATTGTTATATTGTAATGTGCAGTAGAGAATATAGTCATTTACTATTGTTGGCATTACTTATACAAACTATTTGGAGAAATTCTTGTTGTAGGTTGTTATTTGCAATATTCATCTCCTTTTTAGAATATATATATATAAACTTATTTAGACACAGTAAAACACACACAAAAAAAACAATCTATCTAAGCATATATCAACAACATTAAGGGATCACACTAGGATGGGTATTGTGGTAAAGTGCTTTGCTAATATTCCCCACACAGTAACAATATTACAATAGTAGTAAGGAAGGAGGTACAGTGGGTTTTTGAGGTGGCATTCAAATTTTTTGATAAAACAATTGACCCAGAAAAACACAAATTCTTACATCAGTTTTCAACAAGTTACATCAATGAACCTAGGGGGGGATATTATAGTGGTATCAGAGCCCAAAATCCTGCCATCATGTTGGGAAAATGATCCTTCTTTCCAGGTAATCAAATTCATATCGAATTTTTAGTTGGGGATCATGGCTACTTTAACGGATCAAATGCACTCTTTTCTTGAATCTATAAGGAAAAATCGGGTTGATTTTGGAAAGAGATGGAATACAGGACAAAAAGGACATGATGGGAGTTTACAGATTGTTTGAGGGAATTCATGGCTCTTAGTGAGACATTTCACGCAGCCATGTCATTCACAAGATTTTTCACCATCAAACATCCTAAGTGGTATGAACCCCAAGTATTAGTGGACAAGAAAGTGAAGGTGTCAGGTCAAAAGATACTAGTTTCTGAAGATATTGATGCTTTTAAAAATGAGGAAAATGTAGAATCTTCATATGTTTCTTCTCCTTTGAATGAGCACATGGGCACTCATGAGGCCTTAGAACCTAAGACCACAAAGGATATTTTGGTATCCAAGGAAGAAGAAGAAAATGTTGTGGATGGTATGGGGGACACAAGTCTCTTTGATGTTAACTTAGATACCATCTT
Organism: Picea sitchensis; assembly: GCA_010110895.2. Classification (NCBI taxonomy): domain Eukaryota; kingdom Viridiplantae; phylum Streptophyta; class Pinopsida; order Pinales; family Pinaceae; genus Picea; species Picea sitchensis. The sequence goes on from SNQJ01S0044827.1 coordinate 119,058, forward strand.
TGACAGGCCAGGTGGAGAGAAGAGTTTCCTTGATGAAGTGGTGATTGATCATGACATTATCCCACCTTTTGGATATTTCATGGTATCATCCAGTGAGACAATTGGTTTTGATGAGGGTAGTGTTCTTACCATGGACACCAACAAAAAAAAGGAAATGGTGGGAAAACCCATGCCAATATGTTGAATATGAAGAAAGAGATTCAACAACATGGGACTTGAAGGATCAGTTATTGGTCACAGAGAAGCAAATTGTACAAGTTTTGATGAGCGTATATTTTTCTCATAAGTTCATTACAGGTCTTATGTGGAAAATACAGATGGAAGAGAGACAAAAAGGAGTTGCAAGTGGAGTGACTAGTGTGCAATTATGCATAGTCAAAGAAGAAATGGAGTAGATGAAATCATATTACTTTTTCCCAAGGGTTAGCTCAAGTGGTTATGAGCCAAACGTGAAATTATCCCCAACGAAGGAGGTCACAAGTTAAAATCTCTTGTTCCCCCTTGGGGTTAGGCCTTCCATGGACATCAGGGCCAAAGATTTACCTTGTTTACTATGCATGAAGTGGGGGAGTACTCGGGGGTTTCCCGTATGATATTAGTCGAAAAACAAAAGAGATGAAATCAGATTACTTGCAGTTTTTCATGGATAGGGACCTTGCTCTCAATTTTGTTGAAGATAAGGAAAGGGAGGTTGAGGAGATTTTTTATCAACTGAGTTTTTCATGCTCCTCCTCACTTACAAAAAAGACTCCATTATTTTTGGTAGTCATGACACATGAGGGCTTGAGTGGCCCCAATGATTTGAGGGAGAAGCCTCTTGTGACGATCCCGCACAAGGAGCATTAAAATTTGTAGGTGCTTGAGGGGAGGTATGACACAAAGGGTTTTGACTATGCTCCTTTTTTTTTATTGTGGGGATCATAAGTCATTTATTTTGGATAATGTTAAGAACCAAATATCAATATAGCATAGAAAAACCTCAAAAAAAGTACTCAACACCTTGAAAAAGAGATAATTTCAGATAATAAGCCTCTTCTAGAGGGCAACCT
>SNQJ01S0044828.1:0-19283 GCA_010110895.2 Picea sitchensis
TATGCGCAGAGAATGTTGTAAGGAGTTGAGGAGATGTAACTAGAATTCTACTATTGAGGATTCAAGTTGACATATCGTGAGCGGTCTCTCTGGGTGAGAGATTGGCTATTGAGAAGTGGTTTTCAGACCTGTGAGCATACTCTCAAGGTGATATTTTTGCTAAGATTTTCTCCCTGGTGTGATGATAATTAGTCGCAGGGATCAGAGACTTCCTGGCCGGCCTATTGCTGGTAACCCTTGGAAGGGAAGTGGGGAACTTGAAAGACTCCTTAAGAATTAAGGGACACACTTCCTTGGATGTGATAGGTGCATGGGGGATGATGGATTGTGGGCTAGTTGCAGCAGTGAGAACCTAGGAATGAGAAATTTTGTTGAGATCCACACCTTAGCTTATTGCTAGGAACCCTTTTTCCCTGGTGGAGTTAATCCCCAACTCAGGGGTGACCTGTTACTGAAATTTTATGAGCAACATAGTCTATGGCTGGAAGGAATGTCTGAGTTATGCCTGCAGTTGGTGACTTTCATAAAAGATAAGTTTTCTTTATGTGATTGTCTTGTTTAATGTGTGCATATTTGACTATGCTTCATATGGATTAATTATTGTATGTAGATTCATATAAATTATTATTGTTATTCTATTCAATTTTTATTGTACATGTAAGTACTGTGATTATAGCTTGTGTTTGTAGTTTTGCATGAGTGTGTCAGTTACTGATAACCTCACTTGTTAAGTTAATCTTGTGATTTTGGTTACGAGTCTTCAAGAAGAGGACTGAGTAGCTAGTTGGGTGTGCAGGAAAGTCATATGTGTGCAAAGGACGCTTGATTTTTGTGTGTGCATTCGAGGGAATAGACTCCATGCAAAGAAAAATCAGAATCGGCGCATGACACCAATATGGTTGTGTGCATGGATGTTTTGTGGGATCAATACTCTAGTGCTCAGTTGTTTGAGTTACTTCCACTACTTAAGGTTTTGTTAAAAGGAAAATATTTTTTACATTGTTACAATTTGTGTGGTGCGACTCAAATTGGGATGAGTGTGTTACTTCAAGTGACATTGTAGGGACTTGTGTGTAGAGTACAATCTGTGCAGTGAAATTTTAGAGTAGCATTGCTCAGTAGTATGTTGAGAATATAAAATTTTTGTTTACTCAGAGTGTATTATGGAGTAACATGGCCCAACCTGAGTGGGTGGGGATGTTATAGCTATGTCTCAATATCACAAGATATCCTTGTAGGAGGCCCTTTTTCTTTCAAAAAATTTGTCTTACCCACCTATACTTTCAAGAAAACCACCAAAAATGGTGGAAGGATGTTTCCATACCACATGGTTTAGTAATGTTTCTATTTCAACAAAAGTTGAAAAACTTCAAGAAGCACTTGAATTTTTAGAACAAGCACACATTCAAGGACATCTAATGAGCCCAAGTGGATATTGAAAAGTAGCTGAGGAAGATATAGCAATAAATCATACTCCAAGTATAGACAAATCAACTTTAGGAATAATAAGCACATGTCAAACAACAACTGGAAGATCGATATGCTTAGGAAGAAATATTATGGAGTTAAAAATCAAGGATCTGGTGGCTTGGGGAGGGGGGAAAAAAAACCAATTTCTTCCATCAATCCATGATCCAACGTAGACACATAAATATAATATTGAATCTAGAGGATTCCCAGGGACAAATATTAACCACTCACTCATAGATAGAACAAGAAATGGCTAGTTACTACCAAGATCGCCTCACAAAACCCCAATCACACAGATCTGTAGTAATTGGAAGAATCACTTGGTAGATTCCCTCTCTCATTACATCTAAACATAATGCTTTCCTTTTGAGACCAATCACTATTGAGGAAGTTGATCTAGAAAAAAAAGAGATGCATGTTGGAAAATCTCCTGGCCCAGATGGTTTCACCACTGTTTTCTTCCATTATTGTTGGATTTTGGTCTAGGATGAACTTAGGAAGCTCATTCATGATTTTAAATGGTCAGGAAAAGTCATATGGGCTTTCAATGCAACTTTCATCACATTGATCCCCAAGGAGGAGTATGTTACCCATCCTAGGAAGTTCAATCCCATTACTTTATGTAATGTCATCTACAAAATTCTCACAAAGTTAATCTTTCTTAGAATCAAACCCATCCTTCCTCACATTATTTCTCATGATAAATATGGATATGTCAAAGGCCGAAAAATCATGTATAGTATCTTTTTGTCGCATGAAGTTGTCCACTCCATGAAATCAATGGGAACTCCTGGGATGTTAATAAAATTAGACTTGTATAAGGCCTTTGATACACTTAGATGGAAGTACATGCATTTCCTCCTCCTTGCATTTTGTTTCAACTCAAAATGGGTTATATGGATCCTAAAACTCACTTATTAAACCTTATTTTTTGTCTTGATCAACGGAGCTCCCTCCAGACCATTCATCCCCTCCTGAATAATTCACCAAGGAGACCCTCTCTCCCATTTTATATTTTTCATCATGTCAAAAGGGATAAGTCAATGCGTCAAGGATGCAATAGCTTAAGGCTCCCTCAAGGGGATCTCCCTCCATGGATTGAACCCTCCCATCTCTCATAGCCAATTTGTTGATGATACCATGATGATAGGGTCTCCCATGGCTTGAGAATCTAGGTGCATACTAGATATTCTCAATGAATTCAGTGCAGCCTATAACACCTCCATAAACCAAACAAAATCTCAAATTTTATTCTTCAACACCCCTAGAGTTATCCAGTCATTCATTTCTTGAATCCTTTGCTTCAACATGGGATCCCTTCCATCCAAATAGTTAGGAGTCCCTCTCATTAACAATTCACTTCGCAACAGTTCATGGGAAGGACTCCTCATGTCATTGGGAAAAGACTCAACTCCTAGACCCTTAGAACCCTCAACTTGGCCAATCATCTAGTCCTTCTTAAATATGTCTTACAAGCCATCCCCATTTACATATTTTCCACTGTGGTTTCCCCTATTTCTATTCTTAACACCATCAAAAGCATCTAGAAAAAAATTCTTTGGTAGGGAACCAAGGAGGGTCACAAATGGGCCCTGATGAATTGGAAGGAATTGTGTAAGCTTAAATATGTTGGAGGTTTGCGGCATAGATATCCTCAATTCCTCCACTAGTTATTGGGAGATAAGACTTGGTGGAGGTGGCTCAAGAATCCCATCGAAATCTAGGCTTGATTATGGAGACACAAATATACCCCAAAAATGCAGTGGGAACAATTGATTAGATGGAATGGTAGTAGAGAAGGATCTCTTATTTGGAACACAACAAAATGAAACCGATACCTCACTCAAGATCATGCTTTCTAGGAAATAGAAAATGGATAAACTACCTTATTCTGGACAAATTCTTGGAAAAAAATCCCACCTTTAATTCAACAACAATGGCATGAGATTATCCATCCACATACCAATCAGGAATGCCTAAAGGTAGTCTCATATTTTTGGTAATCAGACTACCACAACGACACCTTGGACACGTGGAAAACCAATGAGGAAGAGCTATCAACAAGAGCTGGGACATTGGAAAGAGGAAGCAAACATGCACAAAATTCAGATTAAGCTCGATCTAGACATTCTTCGATGGGTACATGCTCCCAAAGGAAAATTCATGATCAAAGAATCCTATGGTCTAAAATCCAAATTTTCCATGCTTCCCAAGGCCCTTATCTGGAGTAACATATGGGATTCTAACCTATGGCCAAAGATAAGCACATTTCTTTGGCTAGTCAGAAATAAAAATATCCTCACCTAGGATAGTCTTAATAAAAGAGGGTTTGTTGGACCATCCATTTGTCATATCTTATCTCAATTGGAAGAAAATCAAGAGCATATTCTCAACTAATTCTTTTTCATCTCCCTAATTTGGGAGGGATGGAGTAGCAAGAATAATCACTGAGTGGAGGAATCGAGCCTTCAAAAATCCTTTCTCAATCACATTTCGCATCTACTCCTAGGATTCATCCTCTGACAGATATGGAAGGAGAGGAATTGAATAATTTTTCGCTCATCTAAGATCACTTGGGAAGAAGTTTGGATTCAAATACAAAATAATATAGTGGAGACAATATTGGCCACCAAATGGACCACAGAGGATATATCTTGTGACTCCAACAAATATGCTATATTCTAAGGATGGAATATTTGCATAATCCCCTTAGATCCTCAGGCCAACTTTCATTCAAACCATTCACACATCATCAACTACTAGACTTGTCCCCCCTTTGGCTTCCTTAAACTCAATTTTGATGGAGATTCCAAAGGAAATCTGGGTCCATCTGGATTTATATTTGTTTTTCGAAATGATCAAGGATCCATTCTTCACACCTCAGTAGGAAACCTAGGATATGAATCAAACAATGTAGTGGAGATATGGACCCTCATCAAAGGCATCCAACTGGCTCGAAATCATGGTTACACTCACATTGTGGTAGAAGAGGATTCACAGATAATTCTCACCATGTTAACTAAGATCCTCAATGGCTATTCTCCAGAAAAAATTTCCCCAAGATGGAGACTCTTAAAAAATTTAGAATTCTTATGCTTTATTATTAATCCTTAACAAGTGTTGATACCCTCCCATATTAGACGATAAGTTAATAAAGTGGAAGATAAATTAGCTAATATTGGTGTATACCACATGGAAGGGGATCTAGTATGTGTTTCCTCTCAACACTATAATCATCCCATTCTCATGGAATTCATTTCCCTGGCATGCACAACAGACTCGCTCATGGATGGGGTGCCCTCCAATACATAGCACATGGGACTTAAATTGACAAAGAAGTATCCATGCACCTAGATTACCAATCCTTGAGTCAGGTACAAGGGAGGTGGTTTTTCCCTATCATCATTGGAACATTCATGGAATTTCATACTCAGGAATATTTCTCTCCAGAGATATTTTATAGACATGCACAAAGGATGCTTGTGATATTAACTCTAGGAACTCGACAATCAATATGACATTAATGACCATGACGCCGACATTGGGGGGTAACATAAGAGCACATAAAAGGTGGTGGGAGCTTCATTATGATTCAAGCCTTCGATTTGGGTGCTATAGTGGTTGTGAAGATCATAGGATGAGTCACTAGATGACCTAAATTTGGGTGGTTTGAAACCTTGTGCTCACCATGCCAAGGCAAAGGGGATGCTCAAAACGAGACAGGGGGGATCATATTCCAATCGGGAAGAACCTTTCCTTGGTTATGGGTAGTGATAAATCATAATTCAAAAGGAAATGATATGGGACCTCTTCCCCCATCTCGACCTCGACACACAAGTAATACAATGGTCATACCTCCATAGATTGCGGATGCAAAATTGAGTGGTTTGACTGACATAGAAATTCATTGGGCTATGCTATGAATTCCTTACAGGGTTTGACTTCTTTCAACATTCTACGAAAGAGCTCCCCTCAAAATTCCCAATATGATCTATCCCAAGGCCACCACACCAATCGATCCCATGAAGAACCATCCTCCGACCATCCTAACCCAACTAGATATGAGGACTCCCATTGTATATTTGAGGCCCTTTACATAATCCAACAACATATTTTTGAATGAGAAGAGAGGTATTTGACATCAATTTTCATCTCTAGGTTCTAGGAAAACATATCTCTCTGTCAATGGACGTGGGAAATTACCGCAATGCTTTGACACCGATGGAGATAGCTAGATCAAAGGAACCCATTTTCCTTCCTCCTAGACAGATTTGATGTTATTCCTCATGTTTATTAGGTTTCATATTTTTTCCACTAGTCTTATTGGCAGTTTGTTTATGATGCAACCAATTAGCATAGATATTAGCATAAATGGCATGCAATGATCAAAGTATTTTGTTTTTATGTATATGGAACAACCATTGATCTCGATTTATGAGCGAAACAAAATGAAACATATATTTATAAAATTAACACAGATATACATAGAACAATGATAGAGATACACTGGGAGGTAAATTCTATTCAATAAATAAATCTGTTGAAACTACAAAATGCATAATGAAAACAATCTTGCTCGAATGGTGGTAGATAATCTCTGAGAAGAGATGTGGCGGCTATGATCAATCATATGAGCACATGACAATGAGGCCTATAGGAATTTTTAGCATCCACATGTAAACATAAGTCCATATACATCCAAAAACCTAATCCTATGATATGAAGATCCAAAATTCATGTGGGCCCTGTTGGGGTACATTGGTACATCAACTTCTCGGGGTCATAACTTTTTCAAACAATCTCTGTTTTAGGAACATGATAGCTAGTTGGAAATGTATATAAGAGGAATACACATTATTACATAAAACTCTAACTCTATCTATAGTGTGACTGTGGTGGGCTCAAAAAACATTGTTCAGGGCCTCAAAATGCCCCAGAAGTTTAGGACTCGAAAAGCTAGAAAAAAACTACCAAGATGAAAACTGCAACTTCCAAGATGAAAATTGTATGTGAGCCATATGGAAGAGGTGGGTGGCCACCAATATCCATATGGATAAATCCTCCCTCATTAGGAAGCAACGGTCTCCATTACATTGAGTTCCTTCATCAGATGAGGAAATTTATGCTAAATTTGGCCCCGGGTGAGCCACTTGCCTTGGTGCAGGAGCTACCATGCTTTGAAAACCTGATAAATATGAAGATTTTGTTGGATATTTCCCTTGACATGTGTTTCCATTATCTAATCAATGGATTCCTATTCCATGTAGTGAAGTTTGATCTTTATTGGTTTCAATTGTTCTGCTATCTCTAAGTTTTCCAATAAGGGTGGAAAGCATGGCCAAAGGAGGTCCACATTAAACACGAAATGAAATCCAAGGAAGGGGGGAGTTTTGAGCTAAACATAATTCTCATCCACATCCTTGGTGATGGTGTAACAGATATAGCGAAGTGGATGAAGCTTCCAATGGGTTCCTATAAGGCATTCTTTCTACAAGTGTAATAAACTTTATCACCTACTTGAAACTTTTGTGGCACCCAGTGTTGATCATGGAGTTGCCTGTACTTGGAATTATACTTCAAAAAAATATCTCAAACCTGTTACTAAATGTGTTGGATTCATTCAATCAACTAGGTGGATTTGCAAGCTTTAGTTTTTGCATGGGACAATTATTTCTATGCGGATGCATGGGGCAGTGTGACATGCATGAGACAGAATGGTCGACATTCCAACCCCACCTAAAATGGGTTGTGTTTGTTTGAGTTATGTATGGATCTCTTCCCATGTGCACATATTATTGTAATTGTACATGCACAATATATGCACGATCATTCTATTGATGACCTCAGTTTGGCCATCTATTTGGGGGTGGAAGGTCATGGATTTGGTGAGCTTGGTGTCGAGACGTAACCATAGGATCAACCAAAATGTTATGAGGAACTGAATATCTTGATATGAGATGATGGTTTGTGGTATCCCAAAATGTACCCACACTTGTTCGAAGAAGAGCTTGGTAGTTTCCTCTATTGTGATTCTCTTATTGCAGGCAACCAGAATCGCCATCTTGGAAAATCGATCAACAACCATGAAAACATAGTCATTTCCCTATTTGGTTGAAGGAAGGCTCGAAATGTAGTCCATCGAGATGGATTCCCAGAGCTTGTTGGGGGTAGGCAAAGGGGTGTACATGACTTGTTTCTTAATGGTCGATTTGGCAATGGCACAGGCCGTGTAATACCTAATATACTTTCTAGAATCCTATCAAAGTTTCAGCCAATACAAATGTTGTTTCAATACTTTCACTAAATTTTCTATCCCAAAGTGTCCTTCCACCCGATTATAGTGAGCTTCCCAAATCGTCTTCACTCACTCGCTTGATGGAATGCAGAGATGGCCCAGATGGCACAAAAACTCGTCCTACAGATGAGAATCAATGATAGTTGTGTTTGTGCCCATCATATGGTAGGTAGTGGAAAATTTAGGATCACTCTTGTAGATTTGGGACCATCTGAAGGTCTCATGTCTGTAGGAGTGTAGCACCATTGTTAGTGCTGCAACTGGAAGTCAGCTGAAGAAGTCATCAATGTGGTTGGTGCCCCCTATCTTATACTTGATGTTGCCATGAAACTATTGCAAGTATGTGGACCACTTTAATGGCGGTCATTCTGTAATTTTCCTTGTGTCTAGATGAACTGCAGAGGCTTATGATTAGTGTGTATTCCTATCTCCTTCTAGAGAATGTAATTCATCCATTTGAGGCAAGCTTGCACAATGGAGTACATTTCTTTGTCGTAAATGGGGTGCTTACATATAGTATATGATAACATCTCACTATGATAGGCCATGAGATGTCTATGCTGAGTGAGACTGCACCAACAACATAGTACAAAGTATCTGTCTCAATATAAAAATGTTGTTTCAAGTCGGGTAATGAGAGAACTGAGGTTGAGCACAAGAACTGCTTGAAATCATCAAACACTTTTTGTTGCGACTGGTCCCACAAAAATTTTCCCTTGCCACCGCACTTGGTCACTTGGCTAAGGGCCCATGCAATGTGGAAGAATCCCAACATGAACCTGCGTTATAAATTGACAAGGCCTAAGAATATCTAAATCTCAGTGAGTGTGGTTGGGGATGGTAAGTCATGGATGACCTTGATCTTGGCTGAATCGACATGCACCCCATGCTCATAAAAAATGTATCCTAGGTATTGTACCCTGTTCATGTTGAAGGATCATTTTTCCAAATTTTCATATAGCTTGTGTTGTCACAGAGTGTGTAGAACTTATTGAATATGCTACAAGTATTCCACCCAATTCTTGTTGAAGATGAGGATTTCATCCAAATACACCACCACAAAATAGTTTTTTAAAGGATGCAAGATATCGTCCATCATCCTCATGATTTTTTTGGGGGATTTTTCAAGCCAAAGGGAATGACTAAGCATTCAAAAACACTTTATTTGGATTCGAAGGCAGTCTTCCATACATAAATATATTCTATTGGGACCTGGTGGTAGCTGGACTTCATATCAATCTTATTTATCCCCCTTGCGTTGGTCAAGGAGATCATTAATTTGGGGAATTGGGTATTGGTTCCTAACTATGTTTTTATTTAGTTTTTGGCTGATCCAGGTCGATATTGGTGGCCACGCACCTTTTCCAATTAGCTCAAAAACGTTTTCTAGCAATTTTGGCAATTTACTATTTTTAGGAGTTTTAACTTCTAGGGCCATTTTGAGGGCCTAAATGAAGGATTTTCAGGATCAAGATTCTCAATGATAGCCGAAGGCATGATTGATCCCCCAAAATTAATCTCCTCAATGATACCTTTCCAACGGGCTATCATACTCCTAAAACAGAGATCGTATGCAAAAGTTACAACCTCGGGAAGTTAATGTACTAACTTACCCAAACGGGGCCCACATAACTTTTGGCGCTTCATATCCTAGGGTTAGGTTTTTGGATGTCTAGGGTTTTTGGAATTTGTTTTTATTGTAAAAATTCCTTCAGAACCTCATTGTAATCATCTTCTTGTGAATAAGCACAACTGTCACATCTATTCTCAGAGATAAGCCGCCACCATTCCAACAAGCTTGTTTCCGCTGCATTTTACAGTTTCAGCTTATTTCCTTATTGAACAGAAAACCAGTTTTACTATATCTCTGTTATTTTGTGTTAAGTACATGTTAATAATCTATATTTATTTCGTTCTACTCATAAAATCTGGATCAGTGGCATCAGAGCGGTCTGCTCCTTGTCGTATTAATGCATGTCCCTAATGAGGTCAGAGTACAAAGAGTTGGATCTCAAGCTTGTTTCTCTTGAGGATAAAATATCTCACACGCCCAAGTGACCTCTCATGGCAGGAGAAAAGAAAGATGACAGGACAAAATATCTTTTCAAATTGTTGATTAAGGAAGCCCTCACAAACAAAGCAACAAGATGATGGATTGTTTCACACAAATCCTTCGACGACTACCAAAAGGTGACAGATCTTCTTTGAGCGGAGCTGCTACCCCCTTAAAGGTACAAATAAACTTCGATATTCCTATATTTGAAGTTTAGATAGACGCAGATGCTGTAGAAAAGTGGTTGAATCTACTAGAAGGGTACTTTTCTGTCCATAACTTTTTGAATAGAGAAAAGATTACTTTTGCGCTCCTCAAAGTTGTTCCCCATGTTAGACATTGGTGGGATGTGAGAAAAAGGAAATAGAGGAACCCTCATGATTTATAGTCATGGCCACCTGGGAATCCTTCAGAGATTCTATTAAGGAACAATACTACCTTGTCGTAAGTTATGATGACTTGTATACCAAATTGACCACACTGCGGAAAGAAAGAGACCAAGCAGTGCCAAATTTCACAAATATATTCCATACCTTGTGCACCATGTTGGGTATCAAATATTTGGAGTGACATCTGGTGCTAAAGTATGGCGGTTTTCTGCATAGATACATCCATACTGAAATGGAATTTCTGTACATCTCATCCTTGGTAGCAGTCTACCGATATGCCTTCAAAATCGAGCAGAAGCTCAAACAAAAGACATGACAATTTGGGCTTGGGATCCCCTCACAACAAAAGCCAGGAAAGGAAGGCCCCAACCCACAAAACAAAGGATAGAGAAAAGATGGATAATATCAGGACAACTAGTACAAGCTGCAAGCAAAGAAGGACACCAGAAAGAAAAAGAAAGATACTGGGAAGTGGTGCGACTTCCATAACAACCCTTCGCATAACACTGCTGACTGCCACTCAAAGTAGTCATTGGTGGCCGAATTGGAATCCTCTGAATTAGATGTGGGTTTTGACTCTAAGACAGAACTAGAAAGGGGAAGATGAATCATTGACGCAGAACCCAGTGCCACCATTTCTACCATCAAGCTCCAGCCTGGTGAACCAGACAAGCCATAAGAAGGAGAGCGCCTCTTCCATTCACATATGTGGGTAAAAGGCACCCCACTACACTTCATCACTGATAGGGGTAGCCATAAGAACCTCATCTCAGCGGCTGGCATTGTCGACAACACCTCTCCCACAACCCTACACCATTGGATGGCTCCACCAAGGAAGCGATCTTTGCATGAGCCAATAGTGTTGACTATCATATGACATCAAGCCCTTCAAAGATGAGGTATTGTGTGATGTTTCTCCTCTCAAAGTTTGTGATTTTATTTTGGGAAAACCTTATTTATCGAAACATCATGCTATATATGAGTCTAGGCCTCGTAGTGTTATTATTACTTTGAACAGGAAATTGCACAAGATACTCGAGCTAGTCCCACCTAGTTTTATTTCCTTGATCTCTGCTAAGCAATGAAGAAAGTTCATCTCTCAGATGGGGAAGTTTGTCTTCTTTGTTATTCTCTCTTAGAATAAGTGAAATATCACAACCACATCCAGGGTCTCTGTGACTGACCTCTCCACATAGTAGAAGCAAGTAGATAAGGTCATGGAAGAATACTTAGATATCTTATCCTCACCTACTGGGGTACCTATGCACTGTCAGGTCAAGCATCCCATCGATATGAACCTCAGTGCACCGCTGCCCAGTGGTCTAGTATATCGCCATTCTCTGTTAGAGAATGCGGAGATCAAGCAACAGATCCAAGAATTTCTCCACAAGGGGCACATCTGTCCTAGCTCATCACCTTGCAGGAGCTCAATCATGCTGGTATAGAAGAAAGATGGAACCTAGAGACTCTGCATTTATTACCAGGCTTTGAATAAAATCACAGTCAGAAATCGATACCCGATTCCCCTAATCGATGACCTCTTTGATCAATTCACAGGGGCCAAATACTTCAGTAAGATTGATCTGAAGTCTGGATACCACCAGGTCCCGATAGAATAGATACATGTATGGAAGACTGCCTTCAAGTCAAAGGAAGGCCTTTTTGAATGGTTGGTCTTGATCTTTGGTTTGACAAATGCGCCAAACACTTAGATGAGGTTGATGGACGATATCCTACAATCATTCACCAATAATTTTGTTGTGGTGTATTTGGATGACATTATCATTTACAACAAGACTTGGGCTGAACACTTGCAGCATATTCAACAGGTTCTGTAAACCTTGCGACAACACAAGCTATACGCCAACTTGGAAAAATACTCCTTTGGCATGGACAGGGTCCATTACCTGGGATACATCGTTGATCAAGATTGAATACATGTGGATTCAGCCAAGATCCAAGTCATCCATGACTGGCTAGCCCCAACCACACTCACTGAGCTCCGAAGCTTCTTGGTCCTTGCCAATTTCTACGGTAGGTTCATGTTGGTATTCTCCCATATTGCATGGGCCCTCAGCCAAATAACCAGGGATGGTGGTAAGGTGAAATTAATGTGGGGTTGGTCCCAACAAAAATCATTCTATGATTTGAAGTAGCACTTGTACTCAGCCCTAGTACATTCACTCCCATAGCTACAACATCCCTTTGAGATCGAGACAAATGCTTCCGACTATGTTGTGGGTGTCATTCTCACTCAGCACGGCCACCCTGTGGCCTATCATAGTGAGACACTATTAGATGTTGTCCGTAAGTATCCTACTTATGAAAAACAAATGTAATCCATTGTGCAAGCTTGTCACCAGTGGAGACACTACATTATTTGGAAGGAGACAGTCATCCACACTGATCATAAGCCACTGCAGTTCATGCAAACACAAGGAAACTTGTAGAATGACTGCCATCAAAAGTGATCCAGATACTCGCAACAATTCCACCTCAACATCAAGTACAAAATAGGAAGCACCAATCACATCATTGATTGCCTCAGCAGACCACCAGTCATGGCACTCTCCACGGTGCTAGACTCTTGTGGCCATGAGACCTCTGTATGGACTCAACTCTATGAGACAGACGTGGAATTCACCACCACCTACCAAATATTGGGGGTAATCGCAGTTGTCGATAATTTCCATCTTCAGGATGGGTTGTTGTATCATCTGGGCCATATCTGTGTTCCATCAAGTGAGCGAGCGAAGCTGATCTGGGAAGCCCACTACAGTTGGGTGGCATGACACTTTGGTGTCAAAAATACAGTGGCGATTCTACAGAAACATTTCTACTGGACGAAACTTCGACACGAGGTCAACAAGTATATCAGGTCCTGCACTGCCTGCATGCTTGCCAAACTGACCATTAAAAAATAGGGCCTATACACCCCTCTTCCTACTCCTGACAGGCCATGGGAATCCATCTCAATGGACTACATGTCAGGCCTCCCATCCACCAAGTGGGGAAATGACTATGTTTTTGTGGTTGTTGATCGCTTTTCTAAGATGGCGATTTTGGTTTCCTGCAAGAAGAACATCATAGTAGAGGCCACTACCAAGATCTTCTTTGAACGAATCTAGGTACATTTTGGAATCCCAAAAAACATTGTCTCAGATCAGGACTTTCAATTTCTCTGCACATTGTGGTCGAGCCTCTAGTCACTATTGGACACCAAGCTCACCAAATCCAGAACCTTCCACCCTCAGACAGATGACCAAATCGAGGTCGTAAATCGAATGATTGTGCATATCCTTCGCACGTATAATTCATAGCACCCTCACACATGGGATGATATCCTTCCCTATGTCCAACATAGCTACAAATGAGCCCTGCATAACTCGACCGACCACGACCCCTTTCAGGTGGGGTTGGGATTCCAACCATTGAGTCCCATAGATGTTGCACTTCCCCTTGCGGTCACCTCGACCGACTCATCTCCTTCTCCAACTGAAGATGACAAAGCCACCTGATTCAATGAACAGATCCAACACATCCTCCAAGAGGTTCAGAATATCCTACAGAAGTCCAATGACAAGTACAAACAATGCCATGATAAACATCGGGTGGCACATAAGTTTAAGGTGGGCGACAAAGTTTGATTGCACTTGTAGAAAGAACTCCTTACAAGACCCCATTGAAAGCTTCGCCCACTCCATTATGGGTCGTACACCATCACCAAGGTCATGGGGGATAATGTTTTTTAGCTCAACATTCCTCCTTTCCTTGGCCTGCACCTAGTGTTCAATGTGGATCTTCCGCACTCTTATTTCCCACCATTATTGGACACCTTAGAAGTAGAAAAACTAATGACAACAATAGAGCTCAACCCCGACTGCATACAACAGGAATTCAATCATCATATTGTGGACACACAAATCAAGAGAACTTGACAACAAAGGATCCATCTTTATCGAGTTGTCAAAGCAAGGCATCTCCTGCACCAAGGCAAGTGGCTCACCAGGGGACAAATTCAACAGAAATTTTTTTCATCTGATGGGGGAACTCAACGCAATGGAGAAAATTTCTTCCTAAGGAGGGAGGATTGATCTAGGTGGATATAGGTGGCCACTCACCTTTTCCAACTGGCTCAAAATAGTTTTGTGGCAATTTTGGCAATTTACTATTTTTAGCAGTTTTAACTTCTGTGGCCATTTTGAGGGCCTAAATGAAGGATTTTCAGGAAAGATAATCTCAATGATAGTTGAAGGCATTATTGATCCCCCAAAATTAATATCCTTGATTATACCTTTCCAACAGGCTATCATACGCCTAAAACGAAGATCGTATGCAAAAGTTACGACCCCAGGAAGTTAATGTACTAACTTACCCAAACGGGGCCCACATGACTTTTTGTGATTCATCTCCTAGGGTTAGGTTTTAGGATGTCTAGGGTTTTTGGCATTCCTGTTTATTGTAAAAATTCCTTCAAAGCCTCATTTTAATCATCTTCTTGTGAATGAGCGCAACTGTCACATCTCTTCTCAGAGATAAGCTGCCACCATTCCAACAAGCTTGTTTCCACTGCATTTTACAGTTTTAGCTTATTTTCTTATTGAATAGAAAAATAGTTTTACTATATCTCTATTATTTTGTGTTCAAAACCTATTAATAATCTGTATTCATTTTGTTCCGCTCATAAAATTCGGATCACTGGTAATCAAGGAAGAGTCAACTGGTCCCGTATTTCTTCTACACAAGCACAATTGGGCTTCCAAAAGGTGATGATCTTGGGTGTGTGTGCCCATTTTCAAGCATCTCTTGGATCTTGTGCTTCATTTTCTCATTTTATGACAGAGAGTGGTGATAGACTAGTCCATTGGGTAGTGGTGCGTGGGGTCATATTGATTGAGTGCTTGACCTAACAGTGCAGAGGTACCATAATGGGTGAGGATAAGATGTCTTTACATTCTTCCATGACCTTATCCAATTTCTTTTGTTGCATTGAGAGACTTATCATAGAGGTCGTGGATGTGGTTGCATCCTTCTTCTCACTTTGAGCACAAATCACAAGGAATAAAAACTTGCCTGTTTTATAGATGACCTTCCTATAGTGCTTGGTAGAGATCAAGGAAATGGAGGTAGATGAGACTACCTAGGGTATCCTGTACAATTTCCTATCCAAAGTAATAATAAAACTGCAAGTCCTAGACTCATATACAACATGACTTTTCCATAAATAAGGTTGGCCCAAAATAACATCAAGAAATTCAAGGGGGGTGACATCACACAATACCTCATCTTTTAAGGGATTGATGTCGTAGGCCAGGTGAAACTATTAGTTGACATGGATATCGCTCCTTTGGTGGGGCCATACAATGGTGTACGTCTGTGGGTATGGTGTTGTCGGCATAACTAATTTCTTGATGACCTCCAATGAGATGAGTTTCTTATTTCTAGCACTATCAATGGTGAAGTGAACCAAAGTACCACATATGTGAATGAAAGAGGTGCTCACCTTCCTCTAGTTCATCATGTTTGTCAGGCTGGACATTGGTGGTGTTAACAATTGTGTTACTAGGTTATGGATCAATAAACGATTTCCCTTTTTCTGGTTCAGAATTAGATTCAAAGTCTGCATCTGATTCAAAGGCTTTCACCTTGGCCACCAATGATTTCTTTGAGTGACATTCAATGGTATTATATCAAGGGATATTACGGAACTCGCACCATTTCCCAGTGTCTTTCTTTGTCTTCCCATTATCCTTTTTTTTTTTTGGTTTGGACTGGTTGTCTTGAGGATATCCATCCTTTCTCTTTCCTTTTATCTTCGGGTTGGGGCCACCTTTTCTCTACTTCTTCTATGATGGGTTTGTAGACCCAAACTACCACGTCTTCTATTTAAGATTTTGCTCAATTTTGACAACATATCAATAGGCCACACCCAAGGATGAAATGTCCAAAAAATACATTTCTATATGAATGTATCTATGAAGACCGCCACATTTGTTGAGCACTAGATGTCGCACATAGTATTTGATACCTAGCTTGGTGCACAAGGTATGGAAGACATTGGTGAACTCTTGCACTATTTAGCCCCTTTCTTGTCGCATGTTAGAAAAAATAGGATCGTGGAGCAATAAAACAAAATAAATGCATAAATAAAACACAAAATATACACAATACAATAGAGACAAATATATAAGTGGTTCAACCAGTGTGGGCTACGTCCACCAGAGAAATTTTCAGGTCCTTCCTTTATTATTATCCAACAAATGAAGGGATACAACCTACAACACACCTGTTGTAAGTTCCTCTTCTTTCTTTCACAGTATCCTCCCTCAGAATACAATATTCACAGTTAATCATAGCCACAATACATTTCCCTCATAAAAGAGGGTTTCCTTCTAGGGAAAAAAACCCTAACATAACTTCTAACATCAGATTTACGACCTTATAATGAACATTCCAGATTTACTATGAAATTACAATATACATTTACAAGGAATTTTTTCCTTTGGGGGAACTCTTTCCCCTGGACCCCGTAGGGGGGGTAACCCCCCTACACTCCCCTGCGTGGAGGATTGTAAATTCTTCCTGGTTGTAAATTCTTAATGGGGTAAAAACATGGATGAAAACAAATACCTCTGAATCAGGAAGATAACCATGCTCCACAACCAACACCACAGTGTGGTCCATCTTGTATATAAGTCACCATAACTTCCAACATGTTAGTATTTATTCTTAATACAATCCATGAAACAACCCTAAGTGGGTGCGAATACAAATAATGTAGATCCATATGTTTCTTTTTTTCTCACAGAAAGTCTCCCACCAATCTTTGACATGGGGGACAACCTTAAGGAGCGCAAATGTAATATTTTTTCTATAAAAAAAATATGGACAAAAAAATACCATTCTAGAAGGTTTAACCATTTGTCTACAACATCCACATATATATGAACTTCAAATATAGGAATATAAAAATTGATATTTACCTTGAAGGGAGCGGTACATCTGCTTGAGGAAGACACATCAACTGTTGGCAGTCGTTGAAGGAATTGCGAAAAACTATCCATCATCTATTTCCTTTGTCATGAGAGGGATTCCTTGAGAAACCATTTAAAGTGATAACCTTCCCCAAAATTTCTATTTTTTTCCCCCATGGGCAGTCATTGGGTTCGACAAGGATGATCTTGCAAAGGCTCAATTGGTTCGAGTCCCAACTGCTTATACCTTGACCTTTTTAGGGACATGCACAAATCAACAAAGGAAGAGCATACCACTATGATACCATTGATATATATTTCTGAGAGGAACAAGATGAAACACAAATTTATAACATTAACATAGATATATAGAGAACAATAACATAGATCTAATGGAACTTAACTTCTATTCAATAAATAAATATGTTGAAATTGTAAAATGCAGAATGAAAAAAAACTTGCTCAGGTGGTGGTAGCTAATCTTTGAGAAGATATCTACTAGCTACACGCACTCATCTAACCACATTACAATGAGGCCTCTAGGACGTTTTAGCATCCATAATTAAAAAAACACATTATACATCCAACCCTAGGAGATGACGCACCAAAAGTCATGTGGGCCCCGATGGGTTACGTTGGTACATCAAATTCCTGGGGTCATAACTTTTGCATACAATCTATGTTTTAGGCACACGATACCCCGTTGGAAAGGTATATCCGAAGAACACACATTATTATATAACACTTTAAGTTTGTGTATAGTGTGATTGTGGCATGCCCAAAAAATGTTGTTTAGGGCCTCAAAATGGCCCCAAAAATTTAGGACCCAAAAAGCTAGAGAAAAGATGCCAAGATGGAAACTGTAACTTCTAAGATAAAATCTATATGTGAGCCACCTAGAAGAGGTGGGTATCCATCGATATCCATCTAGATCAAACATCCATTTCATATGTTAGTATAGTCTCCATACATTAGTTATGTTTTTTTTTAATATAAGGAGCATAGCTTTAAAAACTCAGCTGGAGTAGAGTTGGTTTCCACTTATGGCGACTCTAGATTTAGTAGAAATTCAACATGTTGCAACACTTTTGCATGGAAGTTAATTTATAGAATTCTTAAAAAATAAACAAGAAGTCCCATAGTACAATAAGAACCTTCAGAGATGCGACATATACACCACTATAATCCTTTGTTAGTGAGTCAATTTCCATTGATTACTAAGTAGGAAATTCAATATCATGTATTCTTAGGTGTTGGAGGAAGAATACTTTTAATTAAAACTTACATGGATACTTTCAAAAGGTAAAACCGCCTACATTTTATGGAGAAGTGAAATTTAGAGAAGAAGTTGAGGATTGGATTCTTGGAATGACAACGTATTTCCAATTCCATGATTACTCCAAAAGCATGAAGGCCAAAGTGTCCATATTCAACTTAAATGGTAGAGGATCAATGTGGGTGGAGTATCTCAGATAAATTAACAAATTTAATGAGAGGAATATATTTTGGAAGTACTTCAAAAAGAACTTTCAACAAAAGTGTCTCTCTGAGAGACATTATGATGGTAAAATAAAAGAATTCCATGAGTTAAATTTTGGGGAAATGAAAATGGATGAATTGCAAATACGTTTTTGGAGCTGCTAGGGTATGTTATGTACAAAAAATATTAGAAGGTAAAGATCCAAAATTTCCTAATTGGATTACCTTAGTATTATAAACATAGAATTGAGTTTGATGAACCTTAAAATCTAGATGAGGCCATTAGAAAGGATAAGTACTATTATGGTTGAAATAAAAGCAATCTAGAACTACATAAGACATGGAAGGAAAACAACAAGTAAAAGCTCGATTAAAGAAATAAAGGATTCAAGCCTCCCCTTTATAAAAATAAATAGAGTTAATTGGAATACGATGAGGCTAAGCTATCTAAGTTAGTAGCAAGGAATCCAAGAGATATTATTCAATGTTGGGGATGTGGAGAATATCATTTTCTTAGAAATTGTCTACATAAAAAGGGGAGTGTTAGGAATATTCATAACATTGAAGAGGATGCATGTTGGCCCTTGGTTATGGAAGGAAGCGAAGAACAAGGAAGAAAAGTT
>SNQJ01S0044828.1:19293-68896 GCA_010110895.2 Picea sitchensis
GAGGAATTTCATCCACCACTTCCACTCAACAAGACCAGTCTCTTCAAACCAAATATGGAACTCTTTGAATTCGTAGTCACCTATCTCGTGTGATTTGAGAGGTGGTTGTTCCTACATTATTTTCTCTAGTCCTTATAATTGAAGGGATTGACCTAGTGGCTCATCCATAGTGAAGATAGTATGTGAAACTCAAAACATAATTTAACCTAAGGCCAATGTAGACTTGGAACCAGATAGCACACCCCTAAAAAATATAGGAAAAAAATGCAAACCAATGGCTTAGAGGTCCTTTTAAAAACCAACCCTATAGGGGAGACGAATTCCCCACAAGATTGGCCAACAAAGGTATGAGGATTAGTTATGATGAAATATGTGAAATATCCCTAACCGATGCAGGTACACTCTATTAAGGTGAGCACCCTCCGAGGGAGATAATACCATGAATGAACGTCTTCCCTAGGTATTGCATGTATGTCCCACCTGCATTCATATTTATAGAATACCTAGGAGTTCTCACTAAGGCTACCTGCTCATAATCAATGACCGAGAAAAAATCCCTAGATCTGACCACATGTAAAGGTAGGGTAACTCATCCCAAAGCCTAATGTTTTTTACCTCACATAGAGGTTTGTCACCAATGAAACCCATGTATACATAGTAATCAAAGTGATAATAAAAACACAAAAATAAGTAGAAATGTGTAATATCCTTACTTTTCCCAATGCGACCTCATGCTTGGCTCATGTGTTAGAGGAGTTTCCCGACAAACTGGTTGAAAAAATGGATTTTACACTCTTTAATGACTTATAGGTTTCATTTTTTGGTCTTGGAGAGTTATCTCTCCAATCCTATCCCAAGGCCCTAAACCTATATAATGTTGTTTTGCTAGTAAAGAAAAGAACTGTCTAGTTAATTTTAGATTATGCAATATTTTCTTACGATTGTTTTTTATGTCAAAGGGAAATGGATGAGACTTTAATGGTGTTTATGATTCTTGACCCAACCAAAGCAATGGAAAGATGTCAATGCAATTGTTCAATTCAATCAATTCTAGCTATGGGAGTGAAATATATATATTTTCTTTGCAAAATTTTCAATGTAACCTCAAAAGAACCAAACAACCATGCAAGACAAATCAGAACCAAATGTTTGACAAAATATCAAAACCAAACACTTTTAACAATACACTTTGTCCTTAATTCTTCAAAATATTATATTCATGCAATTTTTCACTTTTTTTTTTCAATTGTAATGTAAAAAACTTCTTAAGCTAATCAAGAAAATAGATATGCAAACCAAAATCCATCAAATGACAAGAAAGGACTATTGGAAATTGGTAGTGATTCTCAAAAACACATTCCAATGTCTCTACAAGGATATCAGCCCAAAAATCACTATGAAGGTGGATCTACTGATGAGCTCAAATTACAAGAGGGGAAACAAACCAAATACAATCAGTATGGGGATCTACCATATCTAATTATATATGTTGGGTGAATATCCCAACTTCATGTTTCACTAGACAACAAACAAGTATACACAAGCCACACAAACACACTTTAAACCTAAATTGAAGACAAAATGTAAAGGAATCAACCAGTGACAATATCCATGGGCACAGGTCAATCAAAGATCCCTAATATTAGATACATCCATATCTTACCAAAGGAATATGAAAATATTGTAATTCTCAGGGCTTAAAAAGGGTGTCAATGGCTATATTACATGCAACAAGGGACTAGCCACTAGACACTAATAGTGAAACTAGTGACACTACAAATAATTTTGGAAAAAACAAATACTTGACTCATGTTTGTCAGATTTGAGAGATATAATCTCTGAGGGAGTATCAAGGAATATAACAACTAAATCAAAAATATAAAACAAAGGGTAATAGACAAGGGAAACCAAATTAGAGAAGAATCAACTATTCTTCCCTAGTGGAGTCGCCAATTCTATTACAGAGACAATCTCACCAATGGAAAGTAAGATATCCTTAGGATCTGCCTATTGATCCTAGACATAAAGTGTGCTAGACATATATGTTTCTCCCTAGAAACAACCAATCAGATTCATACTTATACCAAGAGTTTTTGGAATGGCATACCTTTTCTTGATGGTTGTACTTGGGTATCATTTGTAGGTGTAGTCGCAGGGATCCAACTCCATGTTCCCTCAACCTACTACCTACACAAAAGTGACATAACAATTCATTCCTACAATTTTTCTTAGCATTAGAATCCTCTATCTAGGTTGGATCTAACCTAATATATGGAATATTAATTCATATCTAAACATTTATGAATGGAACACAAACAATTATAGGGAAATCCAATGATATATTAATTGAAATGAAAGAAATGCATCAAAGAAATTACCTCTTAGTGTAGATGCATTCCTCCTTTCCCCTTGCTCCTTTCTCCTCCTAAAATATTCAACCAAGGTAGGAAACCTGATTGCAACTGATATATATGGATAAGCACCTATGGATTTTGGTATCATATATATGTAAATGATTCTTCCTCCTCTTGCTCAAGAATGGCCTTCTTTATATACTTTTGGAAGAGAATTGGGAAAGATTCTATATCTTCTACAGACCAATGGAGAATCAAATTTTGTGAGTTCCAAGTCTCATGCCACAAAGAACCAATTCATTCCTTGTTTATCTCTTTTAAACTCCAAAAATATAGGAGGTCTGAGAGGGTGTTTCTTGTTGTGAACTGGTGATAAGATACATGTCACTAATCATATCATATATGACCAACGACACCCATAAACAATTATCTAAACCTTGAGATAAGGTTTTTTTCTTGGATCACATCTTATACTATGTCCTTTCTGACAATGTATGGTGGAAGTTAAGGCTATAATAGGCACTAGTAAGAATATTTTTCAATAGTTGAAAACTTTCCCCACACTCTTTTGTCCATTCAAACTTGATTTTGTTCTTTTGAAAAGAATTAACATGGTGTGCAATCATGGGGAATATATTAATGAACCTTATGTAATAAACAACAATACCCATGAAATATCTTAAATATGTTACATTGTTTTGGGTGGGCTAGTTCATTATGGCCCCAATATTCTTTGGATCCAAATGTGTTCATCCTTTTGAAATAATGTGAGAAAAATAATGAATTTACTTCTGATAAAAAAAAAATCTTAGTTTTACATACAAATTATTCTCTTTATCACTTTCAAAACCATTCTCAAATTCCCTTCATTCTCTTATTCATTATTAGAGTAAATAAGAATATCATCTAGGAAACAAGAACAAACTTATCTAAGTACTTGCCAAAAACACTATTCATGAGACACATGACTGTAGCTAGAGAATTAGTGAGACTGAATAGCACCACCACAAATTCATAGTGTCCATTCCTTATTCTAAAATCTATACAAAGGATGTCTTCCTCCTTGATTATAACTTGATGGTAACCAAACCTCAAATCAATTTTTGGAAACACATTTGCTGATGTCATTTGGTAAAAGAAGTCATCAATTCGAGGCAGTGGATACTTGTTCTTCATTGTGAATTTATTTATATACCTCTTATCAATACATATTAGAAGAGTTCCATGTTTATTTTTCACAAATAACACCAATTATCCTGATGGAGATACACTTGGTAGAATGTATCCCTTTTCTAGAAACTCTTTCAATTGCATTTTTATCCCCAATAAATTAGGGCATACTCATTTTGTGAGACTTTGGTATGGGTGAAAATCCATGCATAACATTAATGTTTAAATCAACATCCCTCTTTGAAGGAATTCCTAGCACTTCATCATGGAACACATCACTAAAATTTTGTAAGAAAAAATAGTATCCAAGCTTGGGACCTTTATCTTCTATTGAATCTAATATATGGGCTATATATATCTGATATATTTTTCTAAAATTTTTATTTAATTGTAGGGATGAAATATTCCTAATAAAAATTACCTTGAGTATGTCGCTTACTATCCTTGAGTTTCCAATTTTATTAAGGCAATCAAAAGTCTTTTTGTAGCAATCAAGTTTAAGTTGACGTGCTTCCAACCAATCCATTCTAGTGGGGATATCATAACAACGAAGTGGTAAAATATTTATGTTTTCCCATGTGAAGAATCCATTGATCTCTAATAGACATGTCTCTACCATTTCAATAACATTTCTCTTGGTTCTAGTTTCTCACTATATTAGCCATGACTTATTATGATTTCACTTCTCAAGAGCACATGTTTCAACAATTTCAAGAGTAATATAACTATAAATAGATCTAGGATCATTTAGAATGGAAATATATTTCTTACCGATCTTACCTTGAACTTCAACTATAGATGAGTGGTGATATTCTTGGTGGTATTCCAATGTATCATAGACCCTAGGAATAGTCATTTCCACATCATCTGCAATTGCACTGTTGGCACAGGGGTAGACCCAGGGTTCAACTCCAAGAGCACACCAACAAGCCCTAGCTACTGGCCCTTTCGACAACACCTGCGAAGCAGATGCAATCTCACCTGAAGAAGCTATGAGGGGGTTGCAGGACAAATATGTCTACAACCAAGGGAATATCAAGTGGATCTATTACAACAACAATAAATCATGCATCTATCATTCAAATAGATAGATCTATACTTTGCAGCTATAGATTTGGTCTAATACAATAAAGTGGGTAAAAATATAAAAACAACAGAGATCAAATCATCAATCACACACACAACAACAGATGTATGTGGTTCACCCTCTCTCTAGAGCTACATCCACAAAACTGTGCTTATGATTTATTAAGGTAAAGCATACAGTCCTTATCTGCACTCTTAGCTAGCAAATCTTCTTTCTCTTATCTCTTTTTCTCTCCCCTTCCTACGCACCCATCTGTAGGACTTGACCTTCACACACAACAAAAGATATTACAATACTAGAAGGCTCTCTCTCTCAACACTTCTCTCTCACACAACAACAATCACTCAATAGTAACTATGAACTCTTCACCAATAACGAACCCTTTCTTACTCCTCTCGAACTTTATTTATACATTACAATATCTCACCAACAACCTTAGGAGAAAACCTAGGTGCCAAAACCCTAAATACAAAAACCCTAGGTGTCGAAAACCCTAGGTCAACTTTCTCCACTTTTTCAGAGCTTCGCCAACCTGTCTTTCCTTCCTTCTCATGAGGTGCTCCAAAGAATCCAATGGTGGATTTTTCCATTTGCTGAGTTGTCCTTGATCTCTCTTCCTTTTTGATCTGTCATCCTTGATCTTCTAGTCCAATGGCTTGATTTTCCATACTTTGCTCCGTCTTCTTTTCTCTTTTTCTCACTTCGACCCAGTGACAGTCACTATGTCTCCCGCAAAGTTCACTTTTTACCTTTTCTTCCTTGTTCTCCATTTCCTTCCATAACTAAGGGCCAACAGGCCCCCAACACTCATCTATGACTCATCCTGAGGCACTTCAGATCCGATCCTTATATTTTTCTTCGGTTTTGGACTGCACAGTGCAACCTTTACTTTATACTTTATGCCTCTTCTTCTTCCTTGTGCAGACTATCTTTTCTGTGTCTGGTACCCAGTTTCAACTGCACCTTTTACCTAGACCCTTTTCCTCTTGTTTTTACTGAGATATGCCAGGCAACTGGTTGTCATAGTACAACTTCAGTTGACTCCCATTTACCAACCCTTCCTTCCATTCTTCGTTCAACGTCTTCAGCTATGCAGCCCCTCCTTCTGTAACATAGGCGATCTCATATGGTCTAAGCCAATATGTTCTGAACTTCTTGGGGTGTTTTATAAACTTATTGTCATACACTAGTACTAAGTCACCTTGCTTGAATGTCTTCTTCTTGATGTGTCTTCCATGATAAGCTTTCTCATGTTCCTTCTGAACCTGCTGATTGAATCCTGCAATGAATCTATCTTCTTCCATTTCAACCAATTCTGTGAGCCTCTCCTAAACAATTCCAGTATCATCCATGTCTGTAAATGCAACAATTCTTAAGCTTGGTACCATGTATTCCATCAGGACAACAACTTCAAGACCATAAACCAACTTGAAGGGGGTCTGCATTGTTAATTTCTTGCAAGTTGTTCTATAAGCCCAGAGTACTGCAGGTACTCTTAAATCCCAGTCATCCATGTTCACACTGCAAATCTTTGTCAAGGTTGTCTCCAAGATCTTGTTGAATGCTTCAACTGTTCCATTTGCTTATGGGTGGTAAGGTGTACTCTTCTAATGGTGGACTACAAATTATTCAGTTAGGGCTTCAACTGTCTTATTGATCAAGTGTATTCCTTGATCACTCATGAGGATCTTGGGGCATCCAAACCTGGTTATTATGCCATCAAATATAAATCACGCAGCTGTAGTTGCACTACATTCCTGGACTTCTCTAGCTTCTGCCCATCTGGTTAAGTATTCAGTCGCAGTAATGATATACCTTTCTCGTGTGTGCTTCCCTGGTGGGTTGATAGGTCATTTGCGGGTGCTAGTGGAATTTCATCTCTTTTGGATGGTCTCCCCACTCTTTGGCACACATCTCTCCCATCTGGTTTCAAAGGTATTCCCATCTCTCCCATAGGTCCTTTGATTCCCTTCATATTAGTGAATGTGGTTGGAAACAAGTCCTGATATTTGTGCAATAGCTCTGTAATCTTGTCAATGGTAGCAGCATCCCAATAATCTCCGACATTGGCAAGATTCGGTGTCTCCTCTGTTCCAATATTGACCTTTTTGATATTGATTGGTTGACCAATAAATGGTAGCTCAGCTCCTGGTCCTTCCACATCTGTTTGGCCTTCTGTTTTAGTGATGTTTATATTCCTGGGATCATCATCATCATTGGCATTGATGTTGTAGAAACCCTGGAATATATGGAGAGGCATGGTCCATTCGTCCTCTTCTTGTTCCATAGGGGGGCTAGATGCCTCTTTGAATACTTTCTAACTCACAATATGTAATTCTTGGTCTACTGAAGGATATTCACTCTCAAATAGAAAGGTGGTGATAAAATTTTGGATCATACCTTCCCAATATGCAGTGACGAAGCGCAGCTTCGCTTGAAGGTACCAATAGATAGGGGTCCTATCCAATGTGTTATTGAATCTGTGACCCATTTTTCTCCAGGAATGTCACTCCATGATTTTTTCTAGCTTTGCACATGGTCCTTTGGGAAACTTCGACAGGTATACCTTACTTCCCAGCCTACTGCTTCTGCTAAGAACCATGCTGTCATTAAGGTTCAACATTGGGTCTAGTCTGCAATGCTGCTTTTATGTGTCCCCCAACATCTCACTAGTGTAGCTTCCAGGGCCTCATCCATTGCCAAAAATCGTTGTTGTGTTGGTACACTTGTTTCAAAATCTGATAGGAAGTCTTCTAAAGGGTTCAAACCATCAAATGTGGGTAAGTTACTTACTGTTGCGCTGATCCAATAAACTTCTCTGGTTAATCTAGCACATCTTTTGGTGGATACTTGACACAGTGAGAAAAAAATGCGACCACACACAACCACCACCTCGCCGCGCTCTCCCACTCACATGATCGATCTAATCCCCTCTTCGAGCTGAATTAGCTCCTTGGACTCCCAAATGGAATCCCTTCAAAAATCTGACCCAGTCCACAGGTCCTTTCTTTCCTCCACACGACCTTCTACACTTTACCATGGTTGTCCCTAACTCAGTTTTGGGGTTCAGGGTTTCATCCTTCTTGATGTCAAGAGTCCCTGTACTCTTCAATCCCCGATCACCGATGAGCAAATTCACCGATGGCACCCTTTATGTGTCTTAGCCCCTCCTGGCTAGACTCTCTAGTCCATATGATCGCTTTCCATAAGACCGCAGCCTTATCTTCCTTCTATCGGGGTTTTGGATTTCAATTTCCCGATGAGCTCTTTTTTTTTTCCCATTAGCCCTCTAGGCTAAGCTCCCAGTCCACGTGACCTTCCCTTATATGACCGCAGTCATAATCCTTGTCGGGGTTTTGGGGTTTTCAATGTCAAGTTGCAACCGTCCTCAGGACTCATGATTCCTCGAATCCCGATGTGCCCTTTATGCGTTAGCTCTCCTAGCTAGCTCCTGGCCAATATGACCTCAATCATATGCTCCTGTCAGGGTTTCGGGCTTTTCAATGCCGAAACTCACACGTCCCCTGGACTCGTGAAATTTCGATCCCCGATTTATCGATGGACGACCTCCTGTCAGACCTTTCCCTGATGGCCCTGATTTCTACCACGCGTCCCCACTAACGGACGGTTCCGATTAACTCTCGGGGTTTCGCCAAACACCCAACCAAAGACATCTACCTATGTGAGTCTCAATGCTAAGATGTCGATGACTCTCGATGATTGCCACCTGTCCCAACCGATGGATGGCTCTGATTGTATCATGGTTTTCACTACGGATTTCCCCGACGTCCTGTCCACAGAACTCCCGATCTGTCGACTCCCGAAACTCCAATGGAGTCCTTCCTTTCAGGAATTTTCCCGATGGCGTTGATTGCTGCCACGCGTCCCTTCTCTGATGGACGGTCTCGATTCCTCCTTGATTTCGAGACTTTCGATGTCCCAACTCCTTCGACCTCTGGAACTCTGATTTCTCGATGTTGAATATGTCAACGATTGCTCGATCTCCACCACATGTCTCTCTCCAACGGACGGTCCAGATCGCTCCGGTGTTTCGAGACCTGTGATGTCTCAATTCTCACGACCTCGAGAATCCCGATTTTCGGAGTGTCAATATCCCGATGGCTCCACCCCTTTTCGGGATTTTTCCTCCTATTCACGAGGACTTAACTCCCTCGCAACTTCTGCAGATATGACGGCTGTCGGTGATCCTGAACTAGATCTAACGGCTCAGATCCGTTCTCCTTCCCTGTGCTCCTCCGACTGCTCTCTGGACGCGCACACCAATGGTCCAGATCTAATTCCTAGTTGATATGACGGCTGCTATTGCTCCCTTCTGAGATTCCGCGCGTTCCTCCGAGACTTGGAAGAATTTCCAGCTCCCAAAGGCCTCAACCTTTGTTCTCCTTTTCCTCTGCAAGCTCCTTTATCTTGATCTTCGCTGCGTGTATGAAAACACCGACTCCTCCTGAGCTTTTATCTTCGAATCCGTGAAGGATTCTTCCACTTCTGCACTCCTTGCAGAATCTCCTCACGCACACGTTGGTGCTATCTCTTCTGAGCTTCTACAACCACTCAGACCCCTTGAGGGATTTTGTCTTTCTTCTCCCACAGATGGAGAGTATAGTGCCTTCCTGGTCTCCTACTCAACCAGCCTCTTGTTGAGTCTTTCTGGGTGTTCAGCAACCCAGTGAAGGTTCCCTCAGTGGACCTTTCCTCACTTCTAGAACTCAAAGAGTTCTCTTTTCTTCTTGTGCCTACTTGCACAAAGTCTCAATGCCCACCTGACAGAGTGTTTTCCCCCATAGAGCTTCCTGTAGTTTTGTCTCCTTTTCCTTTTCCTTTGCACCTATGCACTCGCTCGATGCCCACCTGGCAGAGCTCTCAGAATCCTCAGTGATTCTACTTCTTCCGTTTGAAGTCACAGCCGAGTTCTCCCAACTGCACCTTGTGCCTGTGCTCAATTCCCACTTGGTAGAGCTCTACAGAACTCCTAAGATATTTTATCTGCAA
Source organism: Picea sitchensis (assembly GCA_010110895.2). Classification (NCBI taxonomy): domain Eukaryota; kingdom Viridiplantae; phylum Streptophyta; class Pinopsida; order Pinales; family Pinaceae; genus Picea; species Picea sitchensis. Next base: position 28,915 of record SNQJ01S0044828.1, read on the forward strand.
CTGTGTCTTCTCTCACACAGCCTTGCCTCCAAGGTATTCAGCAACCTTGAGGTCTTCACTCCTCTGAGTTGTTGATTCTATCTTCTGTGCCGCAGCACGTCTCTGTCTGGCTCCGTAGAGTTCATAAGTGCCTTAGTGCATCGGTATTCAGAGTCCACAGCACTCTGTCATGCCCTCCTAGCATGAAACTTCAAAGACCCTCAACTGAAATCACACAAACTCCCTGCAAATGCAAATCTAACAGACATACATTCACGACATATAAAAGAACACACACAGACATCCACATAACATAGAATGACATGCAGGAAAACTACTTCTGATTATATTAAAATGGAAAATGCCTGTATTTACAAAGGTGTTCTCGATCTCTCTCTGGCTCTCCTCAACTCAACCTCTACTCATCTACAACAACTTTTCAAAATGAGATATGAAAATCTCTTTTACCTGAGGGGCTCATCGAGCGCTTCCCTCCAGGCCTACCTACTCTATTCAATTACAATAAATGGTTGTCTAGTCCAGCATCTGGATCTAATTCTCATCCGATCTAGCATTAAAGTCGATCTACCTACGCCTGCACAAAGGCACGACTTCTATGGCTCACCAACCTAAAACATTTAATTACATTGAATTCAGGTTTTAAAGGAGGCTGCGCCTCTCTTCAACACGCGATTTGAATTCACTGGCATGGCTGGATGGATGGCTAGTTGACGTGGAGAGATGCTCCTGCATCAAACTCCTTAGCTGCAAAATCATGAGCTCCTGCTCATGTGCTTCCCCTCTAAGTGGTTGGAAATCCTCTTGGATCCCAAACAAATATCTGGAGCTTCCCATCTGCTCCATTCTGCTGATGTTGCTTCTGTTGCGCTACTGTTGTTTTGTTCCTTCTGCTCAGCTGCTCCTTGCTGGCAGTCTCTGCTGACCTCAACATCAGCTCCATGATCTCCTTGATCACTGCATCCAGCTACTCCCATTGCTGGTCCGGTTCATGTAGTCTCCTCAGCTGCAAAAATTTTTGGCACATGAGAAGATCACCATGATCTCCCATGCCTCCTTCATCTATTTCCAACTTCACCTGTTGGATGTGCATGCCCTGGAATTTTACCCTCTCTTCCAAGGCTTCTATCTGTTCCCAAAGATCAGCAAAGCAAATGTTGTCTACCCCTTCTTCCTCTGCTTTTGCAACCTCCCTTGTTGCAGTCTTTTCAGCTTCTTGGCTAAAGTCATTGAGCCATTCCTTAGAATGCTCACCATCCTCTTCTTCTTCTCCTTCGGCTGTCAACTTCAACGCTACAGCTTCCTTAGCTTCTTGGCTGAAGTCATTGAGCCATTCCTCAGAATTCTCACTCTCCTTTCCTTCTTGTGCTGTCAGCTTCAGTGCTACAGCTTCTTCAGCTTCTTGGCTAAATATGTTGAGACATTCCTCCGAATGATCATTCTCCTCTTCGTCCACTTCTGCTTGTGCTTGGGTAGTCTCAACCACCTGCTCCAATTCCTCCTTGACAATCATCATCAGCTGTGACTGTTCTTCTATTGTTGCTGCACCTACAACACAAATTTTTGCCTCCACCTACGCAAATGGTAGGAATACTCCAATTCCCCCAATCATCAGAATATCTCTCAGGTCCTCCTCCTCTTTCAGCTGCATCTACTGATCTAAATCCATCTCTGAATTTATGAGACCCTCAGACAGTCTCATCTGATCGGTCAGCTCCTTGGGCTGATCCAAATTCACCTACTCATCCCTTTCCACCTAGAAATATGGGATGTTTCCGTTGCTTCCCTAGCAGATTATGAGATCAACAAATCCCATCTTCATCAACACTCCTTGCTGAATTGAACCCGCCTCCGAGTCCATGAGACCTTCAGACAGTCTCGAATGCTCATCTTTGCCCACCTGCCAGTCTGAGATGCTTCCACTACCCTCCTGGCAGTCTGTGGAATCAACTAACTCCATCTTTGTTTCCTTGCCCACCTGGAAAACTGGAAACCTTTCGCTGCCCTCCTGGCAGTCAATGAGATCCCAAAGTGACCTCATCTCATTGCCCAGCTGACATTGTGAAATTCCCTGCCTGTCCTCTTGACAGTCTTTGAGATACCGCAGCAATCTCATCTCTTTGCCCACCTGGAAATCTGGAATTTCATCCCTGACCGCATGGCAGTTCTTGAGATCCTCAACTGATCTCATTTCAATTTCAAAATCGTTGAGACCTTCCCCGGTCTCTGGTTCGCATACCTGAACCATCTTCTTATCCTGTCGCAACTTAAATTCGAGCCTCACTATTTCTCTCTTTATATATGCGAGCTCTTCATCCATGTCCTCTTGGCTCCATAACTCTTTCCTCCCAGCATACCTACGGCCTTCAGTAGCCATGTTGCTGCCTCTATTTGCCCTCCTAGCAAACCTGGTGCTGTCACTCTACACTAAGAGTTCTACCAACTTCATCTTCCTACAGTCTCTCTGACTGTCTTCTCGACTGCTGCCTACCCGCAAATAATCCTTACAGAGTCCTCAACAACTCTGTCTTCCTTCACCTAAAATATACAGATGAATTTCTTTCTCTGATACCACTTGACGCAGTGAGAAAAAAATGCGACCACACACAACCACCACCTCGTCGTGCTCTCCCGCTCACAGGATCGATCTAATCCCCTCTTCAAGCTGAATTAGCTCCTTGGACTCCCAAATGGAATCCCTTCAAAAATCTGACCCAGTCCACAGGTCCTTTCTTTCTTCCATACGACCTTCTGCACTTTACCGTGGTTTTCCCTGACTCAGTTTTAGGGTTCAGGGTTTCGTCCTTCTTGATGTCAAGAGTCCCTGTACTCTTCAATCCCTAATCACCAATGATAAAATTCACCGATGGCACCCTTTACATGTCTTAGCCCCTCCTGGCTAGAATCTCTAGTCCATATGATCACTTTCCATAAGATCGCAACCTTATCTTCCTTCCATCGGGGTTTTGGATTTCAATTTCCCGATGATCTCTTTTTTTTTTCCCATTAGCCCTCTAGGCTAAGCTCCCAGTCTACTTGACCTTCCCTTATATGACCACAGTCATAATCCTCATCGGGGTTTCGGGGTTTTCAATCTCAAGTTACAACGGTCCTCAAGACTCACAATTCCTCGAATCTTGACGCGCCCTTTATGCGTTAGCTCTCCTAGCTAGCTCCTGGCCAATATGACCGCAATCATATGCTCCTATTGGCGTTTCGGGATTTTCAATGCCGAAACTCACACATCCCCTAGACTCGCGAAATGTCGATCCCCGATTTGCCGATGGACGACCTCCTGTCGGACCTTTCCCCGGTGGCCCTGATTTCTGCCACGCATCCCCACTAACGGACGGTCCCGATTAACTCTCGGGATTTCGCCAAATGCCCAACCAAAGACATCTACTTGTGTGAGTCCCGATGCCAAGATGCCAATGACTCTCGATGATTGCCACCTGTCCCAACTAATGGAAGGCTCTGATTTTATCGGGGTTTTCACTACGGATTTCCCTGACCTCCTGTCCAGAGAACTCCTGATCTGCCGACTCCCGAAAGTCCAATGGAGTCCTTCCTTTCGAGACTTTTCCCGATGGTGCCGATTGCTGCCACGCGTCCCTTCTTTGATGGACGATCCCGATTCCTCCTGGATTTCGAGACTTTCGATGTCCCAACTCCTTCGACCTCAAGAACTCCGATTTCCCGATGCCGAATATGTCGACGATCGCTCAATCTCCACCACGTGTCTCTCTCCAATGGATGGTCCATATCACTCCGATGTTTCGAGACATGTGATGTCTCAATTCTCACGACCTTGAGAATATCGATTTTCCGAGTGCCGATATCCCGATGGCTCCACCCCTTGTTGGGATTTTTCCTCCTGTTCACGAGGAATTAACTCCCTTGCAACTTCTGCAGATCCGACGGTTGTCGGTGATCCTGAACTAGATCTAACGGCTCAAATCCGTTCTCCTTCCATGTGCTCCTCCGGTTTCTCCCTGGACGTGCACACCAACGGTCCAGATCCAATTCTTAGTCGATCTGATGGCTGTTGTTGCTCCCTCCTGAGCTTCCACGCATTCTTCCGAGACTTGGAAGAATTTCCAGCTCCAAAAGGCCTCAACCTTTGTTCTCCTTCTCCTCTGCAAGCTCCTTTATCTTGAGCTTCGTTGGGTGTATGAAAACACTGACTCCTCCTGAGATTTTATCTTCAAATCCATGAAGGATTTTTCCACTTCTGCACTCCTTGTAGAATCTCCTCATGCACACACTGGTGCTATCTCTTCTGAGCTTCTACAACCACTGAGACCCCTTGAGGGAGTTTGTCTTTCTTCTCCCACAGATGGAGAATATAGTTCCTTCTTGGTCTCCTGCTCAAGCAGCCTCTTTCTGAGTCTTTTTGGGTGTTCAACAACCCATTGAAGGTTCCCTCAGTGGACCTTTCCTCACTTCCAGAACTCAAAGAGTTCTCTTTTCTTCTTGTGCCTACTTGCACACAGTCTCAATGCCCACCTGGCAGAGTGTTTTCTCCCACAAAGCTTCTTGCAGTTCTGTCTCCTTTTCCTTTTCCTTTGCACCTATGCACTCGCTCGATGCCCACCTGGTAGAGCTCTCAGAATCCTCAGTGATTCTTCTTCTTCCGTCTAAACTCACAGCCGAATTCTCCCAACTGCACCTTGTGCCTGTGCTCAATGCCCACTTGGCAGAGATCTACAGAACTCCTAAGAGATTATGTCTGCAACTGTGTCTTCTCTCACACAGCCTTGCCTCCAAGGTATTCAGCAACCTTGAGGTCTTCACTCCTCTGAGTTGTTGACTCCAGCTTCTGTGCTGCAGAACATCTTTGTCTGACAACACTCTGTCACACCCTCTGTCACACCCTCTGTCACACCCTCCTGGCATGAAACCTCAAAGACCCTCAACTGAAATCACACAAACTCCCTGCAAATACAAATCTAACACACATACATTCACAGCATATAAAAGAACACACACAGACATCCACATAACATAGAATGACATGCAGGAAAAACTACTTCTGATTATTAAAATGGCAAATGCCTATATTTACAAAGGTGTTCTCGAGCTCTCTCTGGCTCTCCTCAACTCAACCTCTACTCATCTACAACAACTTTTCAAAATGAGATATGAAAATATATTTTACCTGAGGGGCTCATCGAGCGCTTCCCTCCAAGTCTACCTACTCTATTCAATTACAATAAATGGTTGTCTAGTCCAACATCTGGATCTAAGTCTCAGTCGATCTAGCATTAAATCCGATCTACCTACGCCTACACAAAGGCATGGCTTCTATGGCTTACCAGCCTACAACATTTAATTACATTGAATTCGGGTTTTAAATGAGGCTACGCCTCTCTTCAGTGCGCGATTTGAATTCGCTGGCGTGGCTGGTTGGCTGGCTAGCTGACGTGGAGAGATGCTCCTACATCAATACTTCATACATCTGGTTCTACTAGTTCTCCAGTGCTTCTTCTGAATCTGATGAACATGCGTTGTCACTTCTCTAGCTTAGATTCCCATCGGTTGTAGGGTTGATGTAATCCTGTTGTCTGACTGTCTGTTTGTATATGCTTTCTAGTTCGTATGCATGGTATTCTTCTCTGATGGGTTCTGTGTAATGCTAACCCTCATATGGATCTAAGGGTATAATGACCCTAAGGACATCTCTTTCAAATGTCATACGTCTTTTCTTCAAATCAACAACAATAGAGTTGTTGAAGGCCCAATCAATCCCTAATAATGCAGGGTAAGGACAGTTGTCATCAACAATTTCAATTACCTCAAAATATGCAAAGGTTCTCACTCCGTTGATGTCCACAGGGACATGCTCCAATCATCCAAATGGGATAACATCTTGCTGATTGGCCATGCAAATCCTGATAGGGGAATAGATCAGCTTGGGTTTTCCCATCAGTGCTCAAGTTTTCTTTGTCATGACATTGACCTCTGACCCTAATTCGAGGACCACATAGTCTATATCATACTCTCCTATATGAGCATTCAAATGTAATTATTTATTTGTCCTTCTCTTCTTGCCAATCTGGTGTACTGACCTATTTAGTAAGGGGTCTACCTTTCCTAGCTCGTATTGCCTGATTAAGTTATGTAACTGTTGTACAACGTTTTCATCCTGAATTAACTTAAGACAAGTGTACACAAATTCGATGAGCTTACTTACCTCTTTTCCTTCTTTCGGCGAAGCTGACTTATAAAATGCCTAAGGCATTCCATATTCTCTTATTTCTGGTTGTTTTTTTGATGAGGACCCTTGGTCTCTATTGAAATCATGTCTTGCTTCCTCAAATATTTTTCTTTCTTTCTTTGCATCAAAATCCTGAGTCTTCTTCGAAGTTTTCCTGACACCTGAATCTTCTACAATCCTTCCTTAGATCACTCTATGATCTCCTATAGCAGCACCTCCTCAAGTAATAACAACGACTCTAGGGACTTCTCTGCAAGGTTCAACATATATTAGTTTCACTTGCGGGTTATGCTAAGGTCCTTATCTTTCTTGAAGCTTAGCTAGTAGTAGAGGGAAGTCCTCAATGATATGCTCAAAAGGGTTACAATAACTACAGGTGGTGCAAGGGTTCTGACAATCCCTTGCTAGATGTCCTGGCTACACACAGTTGTACCAGATTATTTGTCCTCGGCCTCGACCCATTTTGCATCCTCATCCTCATCCTCTGTATCCACCGTGAGGATTTAAATTTCCTCTTCCTGGGAAGTTATACCATGTTTTGTTTCCTTCTTGATGCACTTCTCCTTGGATCTTGTATATGTCTCTTGATCTTTCATGCATAAGGTCAAAGGCCCTACAATCACTATCGGCATGCCCTACTGACTTGTAGAATATGCAATACAAGTTTGTGGTGTTTGAACATACTTGTGCATATAGTATCACTCACCAGGGCGATGTCAGTTTCTACATACTTCGCACCAGGGCAGCTTAACTTGATTCAAGGGGCTCGGTGCTCCTGAGGCAAAATATTTGTGAAACAAGGGACAATGTTCCTTATCATGACCTTCTGATCTGCATCTTACACACCAGATATATTCTCATTTTTCCTCCCCCTTGTCCTTCTTCATATCCTCGACTTGCAGAGACAAACTAGTCAGCTGGCTCACGATCTGGCTCATACATGAGTTGGATTCTCCCATAGGGGTTGATTCAAGCTTCATGGCGATCTCTAATGCTTCTACCTATGAAGCAATATTCTACTACATTAGTGGAACTATGATATGTGGTAAAAAAGCAACGATGAACCATTCTTTAATCTGTTCATATGGGATTTTAAAATTCATTCTTCCAGCTAAGGTCTTGAATCTCTTATCGAAATCCCAAACAGGGTTGACGACCTTTTGCTTGATCTCCTTTAGCTCTGTGATACATTGTGACTCCAACTTAGGTTTCTTAAACTCTATAATCAATGTGTTCTTGATCTCATTTAGTGGCTTAGGCTGTGCAATTCCTTGAACAAGCTTCATGTACCATCTTGACGTGCGATCTCTAAGTGTAGTGCTAAATTGGTTTCTTTTAACATCTTCATCAGTAATATTTTTAATGTTCCATATGGCCTGACACAGGAACCAGTGTTTATCAAGATCTTTAGATCCATCTCCTCTAAAGATAGGGAGCTTCATCTCATCTGCCATGGAGCTGTCTAGGTTTCCTATCTTAGTAGATATTGAACTGCTAGTAGTAGTACTCTGTGGACTCTAATGATTCTGAATCTTCTAATTTCTTAGCACTACTAAGGAAACAAGAGATTTAATAGTACTTACTTCAGTGTTATGTGTAGTTCCTGAGGTTTCTGGCTTGTTTCGGTGAAGTTCTTCAGCTTCCCCTTCTACTACTCTAGTGGATTCTCAATGTTCTTCATTTGTCAGATCTGCCTCTTCTCTGCTGTAGAAACCCTCTTCTCCATAGTTTTTCTTAAAGAAGTTCTCAAGGTGAACCCCTTGAAATACTCTTCCACTGCATGTATGTTCTGCTTCTGTGTCACTGTCACTGTCTGAATTCCTGAACATCATCCTTTTCATATCCAGCCAGTCTACTGTATCTTCAAGATGTGGTTTTCATACAACAACATATTGATTCTTAACTTCAGAAAATGTAAACATTTCCCTCTAGGTCCTTTGAAAAAGTATCTCTTGGATCGACTATATGATTCTACTCCGTCAACAACAAATTTGGTGATATACCCTGCAATGGTACTATCAAACCAATGATCTACTGCTTTGGATACAACGTTGTTGACTCTTTTAACCTTTTGGATCATCGTCGATGTCCAAACCACAAGGGTTCTAGACTTGATCTCAAACTGGGTATCAGCTAGCCTAGCCAACCAATCAAACAACTCTTGATGGATTCCTCCAAAGAAGATCTTGTGAATGTCATTGAAAATGCATCTTTGTAGCCAATCCTCAGTACTTATCTTAGGGTTCTTGTTTTGGGCTTCAACGAAGTCCCTCTCTTGATATTCTATCCACTTTTGAATCTCTTTCTTCGATGGGAACCACCTTGACATTCCCTCAAGAATATTCTTGTCATGAAAATGGAACCAATTGTTGGCACAGGGGCAGACCCAGGGTTCAGCTCCAAGAACGCACCAACAAGCCCTAGCTACTGGCCCTTTCGGCAACACCTTTGAAACAAATGTAGTCTCACTCGAAGAAGCTATGAGGGGGTTGCAGGACAGAGATGTCTACAACCAAGGGAATATCAAGTGGATCTATTACAACAACAATACATCATGCATTTATCATTCAACTAGCTAAATCTATCCTTCGCAGTTATAGATTTGATCTAATACAATAAAGCAGGTAACAATATAACAATGACAGAGATCAAAGCATCAATCACAAACACAAAAATAGATGTACGTGGTTCACCCTCTCTCTAGGGATACGTCCACTGAACTATGCTTATGTTTTATTAAGGTAAAGCATATAGTTCTTATATGTGCTCTTAACTAGCAGATATTCTTTCTCTTCTCTCTTTTTCTCTCCCCTTCCTGCACACCTAGCTACAGGACTTGACCTTCGCACACAGCAGAAGATCTTACAATACTAGAAGGATCTCTTGTTGGCATGTTTACAAGAAGAGCGTGCTTATCATTGATGGCAAGAACAACAATTCCCATGACAAACAGGCAGAAAAGGAAGATCAACAGACACGAAGGCAAGGAAGAACAACAACGAGCAAAGGGCAAGATCGAAGCGTTGATCCGACTCCATTTTGGAGTTTCGGCTATCGGGATTTCGGATACTGAGAGTTGGGGATGTTAAGAACTCTTACTACAAGAGTCTTGAAGTCGCAAAACCTGAAGTCGCGAAATCGCGAAATGTCAAAGACTCCAGACAGAGGTTTGGATACCGGGAGTTGGAGATGTCAAGGACTCTCACGACAGGAATCCTGAAGTTGTGAAGTGTAAATGAAGAGATCTGGATTCTTGAATCATATAGAGTGTGGACCATTGATCCGACTCCATTTTGGAGATTCGGATATCGGGAGTTGGAAGAGTCAAGTGATGAGACTCTTCATCACAATAGTCCCGAAGCGACGAAATGTGAAACGCTGAAATCCCGAATCAATCACAAGGAAGGCCCGTGAAGTGTCAAATTTATGACAAGATCTGGACCGTTGGGTCCATAGGACACGTGACGACAGATTGTCATTTCATCGACTGCAAATTCAAAGGAACGGGGTTCCCTAACCTCTCAAACATTTAACAGGAATTCACGACATGCGAAATGCGAAAGGCCGAAATGCAAAATGCCAAAATGATCAGAGCTAGTGCAACCAAGCTCCATTTTGGAGCTTCAGATACCGAGACATGGAGCATCAAGAACTCATCGCCACAGGAATGTTGAAGTGGTGAAAAGAGAAATCGTGAAAGCACTATATGGATAAGCACTCAGTCACCTCTTGTAGTCACATGGTCAAAGAGATGTAGAGAAAATCTTGAAGCGGAAAGCTCCATTTTTGGAGTATCAGAGATCGCAACTTGGAGAGTTGAGATGCCACACAACAAGATTGTCGAAATGCTGAAATTTGAAACACGTTTTGGCTCAGCCTGTGGCCACATCCATTGGTCACATCGGCGGAAGATGGAGGAAGGAGCGATTGCAGACAAGCTCCATTTCAGATTTTTGGGGATCGAGACATGGAGGGTAAAAAAATATTTACCACGGGGATCCCAAAATGCCAAAGTGCGAAATGGTGAAATGAACGCAAGATTCAATGAAGTCGATTCAACAGTGCAGATGAATTTGAATAAGATCAGAGGGCTACTGTTGCACTTTACAGTGTAACTACTAGAAACAAATGATGGTTTATGCCAGAGGATGAGCTCATCTATGACAGAGAAGATGAAGAGTCTCAACTTCCAGAGAAGCTAAGGAATGTTGATATAACACCCAGTGATGATGGATGCATGTGTGAAACCACTAGAGAAGCTAAAGAGTTACCATGATGATCAGGAAGAGCACTCACAATGAGTGAGAGATGCAGAACTGAGAGAGACAACGTGGCACACAGAAGATGGGATAGTTGTGGAAGAGTGAAGTGGAGAAAACACCCCGATGTGGAGGAGAGGATGCAAGAGAAAGAAGCAGATTGCATGCACAAGGTGCAGAGAGACTATACGAATGTTGAACAAAGAAGAAATGGGGGTTGTTGTTGGGTGTGATTGAGGTGTGAAGAAGGAGGCAGAGCGTAGCAGCAGAAATGTACAAAAGAGGAATGGTGCAATGAAGGGATGTGGCGCAGAGAGCATAAAAGGAAAGAGAACAGAAAGCGAAAGGGGGGTGTAGAAGACACTGATGCAGACAGAGCAGCATAGTGTACTAGAATAGTGATGAGACTAGTAAGCCATTGAAGAACTTTATATCATTGTAATAAGTCATAATAGCAAAGATTTATATTTTAGGGTGGTAGGGAAGTGCTAGGGAGGACTGTTTTCCTCAGAGGTTCAAGTGGGTGCTTGAACAAAGGGATTTGTAGCTTCCATCTGGTTGCAGCCAGAGAAACCAGGGAGGTAGGGAGTTGCAAGGGAGAATTGTTGTTCTCTATTATATAGGTTGGTGCATGTGTAAGTTGGTGCTGGAACACTTAGGGAGTTGGTGCTTCCTTCTAGTGGGTGCTAGAGAAACCAAGGAGTTGGTGCTTCCTTCTACTTGGTGCTAGAGAATCCAAAGAGTTGGTGCTCTCTGCAAGTAGCAGCTTGCAAAAAAGAGGTTGTAGCCTCATTATGAGTTGGTGCTCATATGTATGATAATGTAAAGAATGTACAGATTACTTATCATATAAAGAAGAAAAGGTTTTTACCCTTTATGGGTTTCCTCGGGAAATATCTGTCTCTATGTATCTCATATGTGTGAATGATGTTGAATGGTCTATTGCTTACTTCCCTGCATTATTGTGATTTTCATTGAGTGATTTGGAAAGAGTTTAAAATAAGTATTATTGTTTAAGCAAGGTTACAACTGATTCACGCCCCCCCCTTCTCAGTTGTCCAACAATTGGTATCAGAGTCGACCTCTTTTATCTAAGGGTAGATCCTAGAGCTTAAACATGTCAAGCCATGAAGGAAATTCAACCAATAAGGCCCCTTTGTTCAATGGAACAAACTTTGCCTTCTGGAAAGTTAAAATGAGAACCTACATAATGGATTTAGGTGCAAATGTATGGGATGTGGTAGATATTGGTTATGTAAATCCATTTCTAATAGCTAATAAGGATGACAAGCTAGAATTTAGCTTCAATTCTAAGGCTGTGAATGCTATCTTGAGTGGGCTTGCAGAAGAAGAATTCGTAAAAGTTATGCACCTACGAACTGCCAAAGAAATTTGGGACAAAATCATTAACATTTATGAAGGTAATGAGAAGGTAAAGGATGCCAAGCTTCAAACCTACAGAATACAGTTTGAACAGTTGAAGATGAAAGAAGATGAAACTATTGGAAAATACTTTCTGAGAGTAGAAGAAATGGTAAATGCAATGAAAGCACATGGTGAAAAAATTTAGGAACCTTCTTTAGTTCAAAAAATCTTGAGATCCCAGATAGGTTCAATCTGAAGTTCTCTGCTATAGAAGAACTTAATGATCTAAAAAACTTGGAGTTTGATCAACTCCTAAGAACATTGACTGCATATGAAATGAGAATAGTTAAAGATAAACCCACCTCCAGAGAAGCATCATTTAAGGAAGACAAGAATGAGGATTCTAAGTCCGATGAAATTGAAGAAAAATTTGTGAAGAGACTGAAGAAGGGATCAGACAAATACAAAGGTAAACTACCTTTCAAATGTTTCAACTATGGTAGGATAGGTCATTTTGCAAATAAATATCCCCACAAAACAAAGGATCAGACATGTGATGATGAGGAGAAGCACAAACATGGAAATTTTATTAAAGAGAATAACTTTAAGAAGAAAAGTCTTTGCGTAAACAATGATGATGATCCTTCAGATGATGAAGACAATGACTCCTCTATTGAAGATAAACTAAATGAATTAATACTTATGGCCAAAGAGGATTATGATAATAAAAGAACAGGAAGTGATGCTAATGAAGCAGAAGCTATGGTTGACATGGAAGGAGAACTGATCAGTGCACTGGAAGAGATTGATAGACTAAAAATTAAGAACAGAAAGCAAAGACAATTGTTGATACAGTTTGAGAAATATAGTAAAGAACCTGATGAAGACCTTGTCCTACTAAAAGTGGAATTATAAGAGGCAAAGAAAATCGAAGACATTCTGAAACGACAGTTATCAGAAAAGAAGGCAAGATGTGAATCCTTAGAACAAGAAGTAGTGAAAACTAGGAAAGAGATGGAGAAGTTTCAGACCTTGTATAATCAGAATATGTCAAGTATCAAAGCCTCATAAGGATTAGCCACCATTCTGAATCAGCAAAGGAATCTAAATCTAAAAACTGGTTTGGGTTATGAAGAGGGATCAAGTAGTGGTAAGCTAAGAAATGAAGAACCCATCAAGTTTGTCAAATCTACAACCAATGACAACAACAAACCCGCAGAAACAAAGGAAGACAACCAGCCGCCCAGGACGAGAAAAGGAAAAGGTGTCAGGACTGAATCTATAGAACAAAGAAATAGTGTGATTCCTGCTGAAAGACGTCATTAGCATGGAAGAAATAGATTTGCTCAAAGAAGACAACCATTTTCCAGGTACAAAGAATTTTTCTATGGCTATTGTTTCTACTGTTCTAACTTTGGTCGCAAAACTATAAATTGTTCCTTAAGACTTAGACATGAGCAATTAAGGTTTCAAAGGAATAAATACTTTCCACAACAAAGAATGATACAGCCAAGTAACAAACCTTCACAGTTTGCAAATTGCCAAATTAAGTTTAGAGACATGCAACTAAGGAGGTCAAGAAATAAACAACAGTCAATAAGTAGACAATGATGCAACAATAATTTTGACGTATTAAACAATGAGATTGAATGCTACATCTGTCATAACTATGGACATAAATCTGTTGACTGTTGAGTAAGGAACTATGAACCAGATTTGAATTCCCCTGCTGAAAATGTCGAGGTGTGGAAGAAGAAAGAAAGTGACAAGTGTGGATTAGTGTTGTCATCTCAAAGAAAAACGAACCCTTGGTATATAGACAGTGGATGCTCCAAACATATGATAGGAGACAAAGGTAAGTTTCGATATCTAAGTGAAAAAAAATCTGGAAACATAACCTTTGGAAATGATGCTCCAGGTAAAATAAAGGGTAAAGGGATGGTGAGTTTAAGTAATGGAAAAGGAAAAGCCTAAGATGTTCTACTTGTAGATGGGTTGAAACATAATCTTCTCAGTGTAAGTCAAATGTGTAACAGAGGATGTGAAGTGGTGTGCATGTCCAAGGACTGCAAGATAAAGTCTGTAAACTCAGGACAAGTGGTGGCCAAAGGCATAAGGACAGAAAATAATGTATATGTGCTGAAAGAAAATAGAGAAGAGTGTCATCTAAGAAAACATGATGAAATCTAGTTATGGCATAGGAGACTTGGACATCTAAACTTTGACCACTTAATCAAACTCAAAAATATCAAGGCAGTAAAAGATCTTCCGAGAATATCAAAGCCCCAAGATTCAATGTGTAAACCCTGCCAAGTAGGAAAACTAACCAAGACACAGTTTAAGTCCAAGAGCTTTACTTCGACAGAGAAACCACTCCAACTAATTCATATGGATTTATGTGGACCATCAAGATAGGAAGGAACAGGGAAAGAAAAATACTTCATGCTGATTATTGATGATTACTCCAGACTTACTTGGGTTGCCTTTCTCAAGGAAAAAGTTGAAGCTTTTGAGAAATTTAAAATATTTAAGGCTTTAACTAAGACTCAAACAGGAAAGAGCTTAAAGGCAGTGAGATCGGACCGAGGAGGAGAGTTTATGTCAAGTGACTTCAAGGAATTATGTGATAAGCATGGGATCAAGAGAGAATACACCATCCCAAGAACACAACAACAAAATGGAGTAGTTGAGAGGCAAAAAAGAACAGTGCAGGAAATGGCCAGGTCAATGATGAATGAGAAGAACATTGGTCAAACCGACTGGGTAGAAGCAATACACACAACAATCCATGTTCTTAAAAAATCTCACCTCAGACCACAAAGTGACAAGAAACCTTATGAACTGTGGTATGGGAGACCTGCTTCAATTAAACACTTCAAAGTCTTTGGGAGTAAATGTTACATAAAGAATAATGATGAGAACCTTGGTAAATATGATGACAAAGCTGATGAAGGTATCTTCTTAGGGTATGCTACAAACAACAAAGGATATAGATGTTGAAGATGAGTCTTCTACAGAAGACACAAATAAAGTTGAAGATGAACAGGTCCAAGAATCAGAAAATGAAGACTTTAAATCAGATGAAGATAAAGATACTCAGATAGACTCAAATCATCAGACAACCTCAAATTCCTCCTCTAGAATCACTCAAAAGAATCATCCTGCAAGTCAAATAATTGGGGAAAAAGACAAAGGTGTACAAACTAGGAGAAAGGTAATCAAAAACACTGAACAATCACATATATCTTTCATATCCATGCGGGAACCCAAGAATTTTAATGAAGCTAGAAAAGATGACCATTGGGTTAAAGAAATAAATGATGAACTTGATCAGATTGAGAAAAACAATACGTGGGATATGGTTCATAGACCTGAAGGTAAAAATGTCATTGGCTCGAAATGGATCTTTAAGAATAAATTGAATGAACAGGGACAAGTTGTCAGGAACAAAGCAAGATTGGTCTGTAAAGGGTATGCTCAGATAGAAGGACTGAATTTTGATGAAACATTTGCACCCATAGCAATATTAGAAGCTATTAGAATGTTTCTTTCCTATGCTTGTCATAAAAGGTTTAAAGTCTATCAAATGGATGTCAAGTCATCTTTTATAAATGGAGATTTATGTGAAGAAGTCTATAAGGAACAACCAGAGGGTTTTGAACTATCTGATAATCCTGACTTAGTATGCAAGATGAAGAAATATTTATATGGGTTAAAACAAGACCCTCGAGCCTGGTATCACAAACTGGATACATATCTCAAAGACAAAGGGTTCAAGAGAGCAACAGTTGATAACAATTTGTACATTAAAATAGAGGATAATGATCTACTCATCGTATTGGTCTATGTAGATGACATCATCTTCTGATGTAATAAGGATTTGTTGGTACAATGGTGTGCTTCTACCATGGAGTCTGAGTTTGAAATGTCTATGATAGGTGAACTGTCATTTTTTCTTGGTCTACAAATTACTCAGAGGTCTGAAGGGATGTTCATTTCTCAAGAAAAATATCTAAGAGAAATGTTGAAAAGATTTCAAATGGAAGACTATAAACCTATGGGAACACCTATGGTTACTGGATGCAAATTAAGTAAGGATGATGACTCACCTGATGTTGATCAAAGTTCATATAGATCAATGATTGGTAGCCTGTTGTACATCACAACATCTTGCCCAGACATAATGCATGTTGTTGGAATGGTAGGAAGATATCAATCTACACCTAAACATAGTCATTTGCTAGCTGTCAAAAGGACATTCAAGTATTTGAAAGAAACAATGATTTATGGTCTATGGTATCCCAGAAACCAAAATTTTTAGTTAGCTGCTTATTCAGATGTAGATTGGGCAAACTATGTTGATGAGAGAAAAAGCACCAGTTGAGGAACATTCTTCCTGGGTGAATCATTAGTAGCATGGCTTAGTAAAAAGCAAGGTTCCATTTCTTTATCAACTACAGAGGCAGAGTACATTGTTGTTGCTACCTGTTGCACTCAGATATTATGGATGATTCAGACACTTGCAGACTTGGAGGTAAAATACACTACACCGATCCCAATCCATTGTGATAACACTAGTGATATCAGTGTGTCCAAGAATCCTGTATTCCACTCCAAGACCAAGCATATTCCCATAAAATACCATTTTCTGAGAGAGCAAGTCACCAATCAGATTGTTCAGGTCCATTACATTCTGACCATAGAACAAATTGCAAACATCTTTACTAAAACCCTAGCCAAGACACCATTTGAATATCTCCGACAGAAGCTGGGTGTCATCCCATCTCACATCTAAGAAAGTTCATCCTGTTAGGGAGATTTTGTATTGGTTGAACATCTGATACGTCCTAAACATACTGCAACAACTCAGAGGGAGCGTGTTTTCTTTGACATTGATGTCAAAGGGGGAGAAAAGGAGTGGTCCAGACCGGATGCTACAATTGGAGGTCCAAACAGATGAGTGCAGTCATTCAGGGTTGCCATCAATGCCAAAGGGGGAGATTGTTGGCATGTTTACAAGAAGAGCGTGCTTGTCATTGATGGAAAGAACACTAGCAACGATGAAAAATAGGAAGACAAGGAAGATAAGAAGACAGGTAGGCAAGGAAGAACAACAATGATCAAAAGGAAAGATTGAAGCGTTGATCTGACTCTATTTCAAAGTTTTGACTACCGAAATTTTGGATACCAGGAGTTGGGGATGTCAAGAACTCTTACTACAGGAGTCTCGAAGTCGCGAAAACTGAAGTCGCGAAATGCAAAATCGTGAAATGTCAAAGACTCCATACCGGAGGTTTGGATACCTAGAGTTGGAGATGTCAAGGACTCTCATGACAGGAATCTCAAAGTTGCAAAGTTCAAAAAGCCAAAAAGTTGAGTTGACTCCATTTCAGAATTTCGCAGACCAGGAGGTGGAGTTGTCAAGAAATCTCACGTCAAGAATGTTGAAATCGCGATGTGCGAAATCACGAAGAGATATGGACCGTTGAATCATATAGAGTGTGGACCATTGATCTGACTCCATTTCAGATCTTTGGATATCAGGAATTGAAAGAGTCAAGTCACGAGACTCTTCATCACAAGAGTCCTGTAGCGGCGAAATGCGAAACATTGAAATCTTGAATCAGGCATAAGGAAGGCCCGTGAAGTGTCAAATTCATGATAAGATCTAGACCGTTGGGTCCATAGGACACGTGACGACAGATCGTCATTTCATCGACTGCAAATTCAAAGGAACAGGGTTCCCTAACCTCTCGAACTCGCAACATAAATTCGTGACATGCGAAATCGCTAAAGGCCAAAATGCGAAATGCCGAAACGATCGGAGCTAGTGCAACCAAGATCCATTTCGGAGCTTCGGATACCGTGACATGGAGCATCAAGAACTCATAGCCATAGGAACATCGAAGTGCCGAAAAATGAAATCGTGAAAGCACTGTATGGATAAGCACTCAGTCACCTCTCGTAGTCACATGGTCAAAGAGTTGTAGAGAAAATCTTGAAGCAGCAAGCTCCTTTTTTGGAGTATTGGAGATCGCGAGTTGGAGAGTCAAGATGCCACACAACAGGATTGCCGAAATTCCAAAATGTGAAACACGTTTTGGCTCAGCCTGTGGTCACATCGGCAGAAGATGGAGGAACGAGTAAGTGCAGACAAGCTCCATTTCGGAGTCTCGGGGATCGGGACATGGAGAGTAACAAAATATTTACCACAGGGATCCCGAAATGTCGAAGTGAGAAATGGGAAAATGAACGCAAGATTCATTGAAGTCAATTCAATGGTGCAGATGAATTTCAATAAGATCGGACGGCTATTGTTGCACTTCATAGTGTAACTGCTAGAAAGAAATGATGGTTTCTGCCAGAGGATGAGCTTGTATATGACAGAGAAGACGAAGAGTATAAACTGCCAAAGAAGCTGAGGAATCTCGATATAACACCCAGTGATGATGGATGCGTGTGTGAAACCACCAGAGAAGCTGAAGAGTTACCATGATGATCAGGGAGAGCACTCACAATGAGTAGGAGATGCAGAACAGAGAAAGACAATGTGGCACATAGGAGATGGGATAGCTATGGAAGAGTGAAGTTGAGAAAACACCCCGATGTGGAGGAGATTGCGTGAGGAGAGGATGCAAGAGAAAGAAGCAGATTGCATGCACAAGGTGCAGAGAGACTATAAGAATGTTGAACAAAGAAGAAATGGGGATTGTTGTTGGGTGTGATTGAGGTGTGAAGAAGGAGGAGAGCGCAGCAGCAGAAATGTATAGAAGGGGAATGGTGCGATGAAGGGACATGGTGCATAGAGCATAAAAGGCAAGAGAACAAAAAGCGCAAGGGAGGTGTAGAAGACATTGATGCAGACATAGCAGCACAATGTAGTAGAATAGTGATGAGACCAATAAGCCATTGATGAAATTTATATCACTGTAATAAGTCATAATAGAAAATATTTATATTTCAGGGTGGTAGAGAGGTGGTAGGGAGGATTGTTGTCCTTGGAGGTTCAAGTGGGTGCTTGAACAAAGGGAGTTGTAGCTTCCATCTGGTTGCAGCCAGAGAAACCAGGGAGGCAGGGTGGTGCAAGGGAGAGTTGTTGTTCTTTGTTATATAGGTTGGTTTATGTGTGACTGGAAGTTGGTGCTTCCATCCAGTTGGTGCTGGAACACTTAGGGAGTTGGTGCTTCCTTCTAGTGGGTGCTAGAGAAACTAGGGAGTTGGTGCTTCCTTCTAGTTGGTGCTAGAGAATACAGAGAGGTGGTGCTCTCTACAAGTAGAAGCTTGCAAAACAGAGGTTGTAGCTTCATTATGAGTTGGTTCTCATATGTATGATAATGTAAAGAATGTACAGATTACTTATCATATAAAGAAGAAGAGGTTTTTACCCTTCATGGGTTTCCTCAGGAAATATTTGTCTCTGTGTATCTCATATGTGTGAATGATGTTGATTGGTCTATTTATTACTTCCCTACATTATTTTGATTGTCATTGAGTGATATGGAAAGAGTTTAAAATAAGTATTATTGTTGAAGTAAGGTTACAACTGATTCACCCCACCCCCTCTTAGTTGTTCAACATCTCTCTCTCAACACTTCTCTCTCACACAACAATAATCACTCAATAGTAACTATGAACTCTCCACCAATAATGAACCCTTTCTTACTCCTGTCGATCTTTATTTATACTTTAAAATATCTCACCGATAGCCTTAGTCCGAAAGTTAGGTGCCAAAACCCTAAATACCAAAACCCTAGGTGTCTGAAACCCTACGTCAACTTGCCAACTTATCTTTCCTTCCTTCTCATGTGGTGCTCCAAAGCATCCAATGGTGGCTTTTTCCATTTGCTGAGTTGTCCTCGATCCCTCTTCCTTGTTGATCTTCCATCCTTGATCTTCTCGTACAATGGCTTTCTTTTCCATACTTTGCTCCGTCTTCTTTTCTCTTTTTCTCACTTTGACCCAGTGATAGTCATTGTGTCTCCCACAAATTTATCTTTTTAACTTTTCTTCCTTGTTCTTCGCTTCCTTCCATAACCAAGGGCCAACATGCATCCTCTTCAATGTTATGAATATTCCTAACACTCCCCTTTTTATGTAGACAATTTCTAAGAAAATGATATTCTCCACATCCCCAACATTGAATAATATCTCTTGGATTCCTTGCTACTAACTTAGATAGCTTAGCCTCATCGTATTCCAATTAACTCTATTTATTTTTATAAAGGGGAGGCTTGAATCCTTTATTTCTTTAATCGAGCTTTTACTTGTTGTTTTCCTTCCATGTCTTATGTAGTTCTAGATTGCTTTTATTTCAACCATAATAGTACTTATCCTTTCTAATGGCCTCATCTAGATTTTAAGGTTCATCAAACTCAATTCTATGTTTATAATACTAAGGTAATCCAATTAGGAAATTTTGGATCTTTACCTTCTAATATTTTTTGTACATAACATACCCTAGCAGCTCCAAAAACGTATTTGCAATTCATCCATTTTCATTTCCCCAAAATTTAACTCATGGAATTCTTTTATTTTACCATCATAATGTCTCTCAGAGAGACACTTTTGTTGAAAGTTCTTTTTGAAGTACTTCCAAAATATATTCCTCTCATTAAATTTGTTAATTTATCTGAGATACTCCACCCACATTGATCCTCTACCATTTAAGTTGAATATGGACACTTTGGCCTTCATGCTTTTGGAGTAATCATGGAATTGGAAATACGTTGTCATTCCAAGAATCCAATCCTCAACTTCTTCTCTAAATTTCACTTCTCCATAAAATGTAGGCGGTTTTACCTTTTGAAAGTATCCATGTAAGTTTTANAACTTTTCTTCCTTGTTCTTCGCTTCCTTCCATAACCAAGGGCCAACATGCATCCTCTTCAATGTTATGAATATTCCTAACACTCCCCTTTTTATGTAGACAATTTCTAAGAAAATGATATTCTCCACATCCCCAACATTGAATAATATCTCTTGGATTCCTTGCTACTAACTTAGATAGCTTAGCCTCATCGTATTCCAATTAACTCTATTTATTTTTATAAAGGGGAGGCTTGAATCCTTTATTTCTTTAATCGAGCTTTTACTTGTTGTTTTCCTTCCATGTCTTATGTAGTTCTAGATTGCTTTTATTTCAACCATAATAGTACTTATCCTTTCTAATGGCCTCATCTAGATTTTAAGGTTCATCAAACTCAATTCTATGTTTATAATACTAAGGTAATCCAATTAGGAAATTTTGGATCTTTACCTTCTAATATTTTTTGTACATAACATACCCTAGCAGCTCCAAAAACGTATTTGCAATTCATCCATTTTCATTTCCCCAAAATTTAACTCATGGAATTCTTTTATTTTACCATCATAATGTCTCTCAGAGAGACACTTTTGTTGAAAGTTCTTTTTGAAGTACTTCCAAAATATATTCCTCTCATTAAATTTGTTAATTTATCTGAGATACTCCACCCACATTGATCCTCTACCATTTAAGTTGAATATGGACACTTTGGCCTTCATGCTTTTGGAGTAATCATGGAATTGGAAATACGTTGTCATTCCAAGAATCCAATCCTCAACTTCTTCTCTAAATTTCACTTCTCCATAAAATGTAGGCGGTTTTACCTTTTGAAAGTATCCATGTAAGTTTTATTTAAAAGTATTCTTCCTCCAACACCTAAGAATACATGATATTGAATTTCCTACTTAGTAATCAATGGAAATTGAGTCACTAACAAAGGATTATAGTGGTGTATATGTCGCATCTCTGAAGGTTCTTATTGTACTATGGGACCTCTTGTTTATTTTTTAATAATTCTATAAATTAACTTCCATGCAAAAGTGTTACAACATGTTGAATTTCTACTAAATCTAGAGTCGCCATAAGTGGAAACCAACTCTACTCCAGCTGAGTTTTTAAAGCTATGCTCCTTATATTAAAAAAAAACATAACTAATGTATGGATACTATACTAACATATGAAATGGATGTTTGATCCATATGGATATTGATGGATACCCACCTCTTCCAGGTGGCTCACATATAGATTTTATCTTGGAAGTTACAGTTTCCATCTTGGCATCTTTTTTCTAGCTTTTTGGGTCCTAAATTTTTGGGGCCATTTTGAGGCCCTAAACAACATTTTTTGGGCATGCCACAATCACACTATACACAAACTTAGAGTGTTATAGTATAATGTGTGTTCTTCAGATATACCTTTCCAACAGGGTATCATGCGCCTAAAACATAGATTGTATGCAAAAGTTATGACCCCAAGAAGTTGATGTACCAACATAACCCATCGGGGCCCACATGAATTTTGGTGCGTCATCTCCTAGGGTTGGATGTATAGTGTTTTTTTTTAATTATGGATGCTAAAACGTCCTAGAGGCCTCATTGTAATGTGGTTAGATGAGTGCGTGTAGCTAGCAGATATCTTCTCAAAGATTAGATACCACCACCTGAGCAAGTTTTTTTTCATTCTGCATTTTACAATTTCAACATATTTATTTATTGAATAGAAGTTAAGTTCCATTAGATATATGTTATTGTTCTCTATATATGTGTGTTAATGTTATAAATTTGTGTTTCATCTTGTTCCTCTCATAAATATATATCAATGGTATCATAGTGGTATGCTCTTCCTTTGTTGTTTTGTGCATGTCCCTAAAAAGGTCAAGGTATAAGCAGTTGGGACTCGAACCAATTGAGCCTTTGCAAGATCATCCTTATCGAACCCAATGATTGCCCATGGGGGAAAAAAAGAAATTTTGGGGAAGGTTATAACTTTAAATGGTTTCTCAAGGAATCCCTCTCATGAAAAAGGAAATAGATGATGGATAGTTTTTCGCAATTCCTTCAACGACTGCCAACAGTTGATGTGTCTTCCTCAAGCAGATGTATCGCTCCCTTCAAGGTAAATATCAATTTTTATATTCCTATATTTGAATTTCATATATATGTGGATGTTGTAGACAAATGGTTAAACCTTCTAGAACGGTATTTTTTTGTCCATAATTTTTTTTATAGAAAAAATATTACATTTGCACTCCTTAAGGTCGTCCCCCATGTCAAAGATTGGTGGGAGACTTTCTGTGAGAAAAAAAGAAACATATGGATCTACATTATTTGTATTCTCACCCACTTAGGGTTGTTTCATGGATTCTATTAAGAATAAATACTAACATGTTGGAAGTTATGGTGACTTATATACAAGATGGACCACACTGTGGTGTTGGTTGTGGAGCATGGTTATCTTCTTGATTCAGAGGTCTTTGTTTTCATCCGTGTTTTTACCCCATTAAAACTTTACAACCAGGAAGAATTTACAATCCTCCACGCAGGGGAGTGCAGGGGGTTTACCCCCCCCTGCGGGGTCCAGGGGAAAGAGTTCCCCCAAAAGAAAAAATTCCTTGTAAATGTATATTGTAATTTCATAGTAAATCTGGATTGTTCATTATAAGGTCGTAAATCTGATGTTAGAAGTTATGTTAGGGGGTTTTTCCCTAGAAGGAAACCCTCTTTTATGAGGGAAATGTATTGTGGCTATGATTAATTGTGAATATTGTATTCTGAGGGAGGATACTGTGAAAGAAAGAAGAGGAACTTACAACGGGTGTGGTGTAGGTTGTATCCCTTCATTTGTTGGATAATAATAAAGGAAGGACCTGGAAATTTCTCTGGTGGACGTAGCCCACACTGGTTGAACCACTTATATATGTGTCTCTATTATATTGTGTATATTTTGTGTTTTATTTATGCATTTATTTTGTTTTATTGCTCCGCAATCCTATTTTTTCTAACATGCGACAAGAAAGGGGCTAAATAGTGCAAGAGTTCACCAATGTCTTCCATACCTTGTGCACCAAGCTAGGTATCAAATACTATGCGCGACATCTAGTGCTCAACAAATGTGGCGATCTGCATAGATACATTCATATAGAAATGTATTTTTTGGAAATTTTGTCCTTGGGCGTGGCCTATTGATATGTTGTCAAAATTGAGCAAAAGCTTAAATAGAATACATGGTAGTTTGGGTCTACAAACCCATCATAGAAGAAGTAGAGAAAAGGTGGCCCACACCCGAAGATAAAAGGGAAGAGAAAGGATGGATATCCTCAAGACAACCAGTCCAAACCAAAAAAAAAAAAGGATAATGGGAAGACAAAGAGAGACACTGGGAAATGGTGCGAGTTCCATAATATCCCTTGATATAATACCATTGAATGTCACTCAAAGAAATCATTGGTGGCCAAGGTGAAAGCCTTTGAATCAGATGCAGGCTTTGAATCTAATTCTGAACCAGAAAAAGGGAAATCATTTATTGATCCAGAACCTAGTAACACAATTGTTAACACCACCAATGTCTAGCCTGACAAACATGATGAACTAGAGGAAGGTGAGCGCCTCTTTCATTCACATATGTGGTACTTTGGTTCACTTCACGATTGATAGTGCTAGAAATAAGAAACTCATCTCATTGGAGGTCATCAAGAAATTGGTTATGCCGACAACACCATACCCACAGACGTACACCATTGTATGGCCCCACCAAAGGAGCGATATCCATGTCAACTAATAGTTTCACCTGGCCTACGACATCAATACCTTAAAAGATGAGGTATTGTGTGATGTCACCCCCCTTGAATGTTTTGATGTTATTTTGGGCCAACCTTATTTATGGAAAAGTCATGTTGTATATGAGTCTAGGACTTGCAGTTTTATTATTACTTTGGATAGGAAATTGTACAGGATACCCTAGGTAGTCCCATCTACCTCCATTTCCTTGATCTCTACCAAGCACTATAGGAAGGTCATCTATAAAATAGGGAAGTTTTTAATCCTTGTGATTTGTGCTCAAAGTGAGCAGAAGGATGCAACCACATCCACGACCTCTATGATAAGTTTCTCAATGCAACAAAAGCAATTGGACAAGGTCATGGAAGAATGTAAAGACATCTTATCCTCACCCATTATGGTACCTCTGCACTGTTAGGTCAAGCACTCAATCGATATGACCCCACGCACCACTACCCAATGGACTAGTCTATCGCCACTCTCTGTCATAAAATGAGAAAATGAAGCACAAGATCCAAGAGATGCTTGAAAATGGGCACACACACCCAAGATCATCACCTTTTGGAAGCCCAATTGTGCTTGTGAAGAAGAAATACGGGACCGGTTGACTCTTCCTTGATTACCAGTGATCCAAATTTTATGAGCGGAACAAAATGAATACAGATTATTAATAGGTGTTGAACACAAAATAATAGAGATATAGTAAAACTATTTTTCTATTCAATAAGAAAATAAGCTAAAACTGTAAAATGCAGCGGAAACAAGCTTGTTGGAATGGTGGCGGCTGAGATGTGACAGTTGCGCTCATTCACAAGAAGATGATTAAAATGAGGCTTTGAAGGAATTTTTACAATAAACAGGAATGCCAAAAACCCTAGACATCCAAAAACCTAACCCTAAGAGATGAAGCACAAAAAGTCATGTGGGCCCCGTTTGGGTAAGTTAGTACATTAACTTCCCGGGGTCATAACTTTTGCATACGATCTTCGTTTTAGGCGTATGATAGCCCGTTGGAAAGGTATAATAGAGGAGATTAATTTTGGGGGATAAATCATGCCTTCAACTATCATTGGGAATATCTATCCTGAAAATCCTTCATTTAGGCCCTCAAAATGACCCCAGAAGTTAAAACTGCTAAAAATAGTAAATTGCCAAAATTGCCACAAAAGTATTTTAAGCCAGTTGGAAAAGGTGAGTGGCCACCTATATGCACCTAGATCAATCCTCCCTCCTTAGGAATAAATGTTCTCCATTGCGTTGAGGTCCCCCATCAGATGAAAAAACATTCTGTTGAATTTGTCCCCGGGTGAGCCACTTGCCTTGGTGCAGGAGATGCCCTGCTTTGACAACTCGATAAAGATGGATCCTTTGTTGTCAAGTTCTCTTGATTTGTGTGTCCACAATATGATGATAGAATGCCTGTTGTATGTAGTCGGGGTTGAGCTCTATTGTATTCATTAGTTCTGCTACTTCTGAGGTGTCCAATAATGGTGGGAAATAAGAGCGCAGAAGATCCACATTGAACACTAGGTGTAGGCCAAGGAAAGGAGGAATGTTGAGCTGAAAAACATTATCCCCCATGACCTTGGTGATGGTGTATGGCCCACAATGGAGTGGGCGAAGCTTTCGATGGGGTCTTGTAAGGAGTTCTTTCTACAAGTGCAACCAAACTTTGTCGCCCACCTGAAACTTATGTGCCACCCGATGTTTATCATGGCATTGTTTGTACTTATCATTGGACTTCTGTAGGATATCCTGAACCTCTTGGCAGATGTGTTGGATATGTTCATTGAATCAGGTGTCTTTTTCATCTTCAGTTGGAGAAGGAGATGAGTCGGTCGAGGTGACCGCAAGGGGAAATGCAACATCTATGGGACTCAATGGTTGGAATCCCAACCCCACCTGAAAGGGGTCGTGGCCGGTTGAGCTATGCAGGGATCATTTGTAGCTATGTTGGACATAGGGAAGGATATCATCCCATGTGTGAGGGTGCTGTGAATTATACGTGCGAAGGATATGCACAATCATTCGATTTACGACCTCGATTTGGTCATCTGTCTAAGGGTGGAAGGTTGTGGATTTGGTGAGCTTGGTGTCCAACAGTGACTAGAGGCTCGACCAGAATGTGCAGAGAAATTGAAAGTCCCGATCTGAGACAATGTTTTTTGGGATTCCAAAATGTACCTAGATTCGTTCAAAGAAGATTTTGGTAGTGGCCTCTGCTATGATGTTCTTCTTGCAGGAAACCAAAATCGCCATCTTAGAAAAGCGATCAACAACCACAAAAACACAGTCGTTTCCCCACTTGGTGGATGGGAGGCCTGACATGTAGTCCATTGAGATGGATTCCCATGGCCTGTCGGGAGTAGGAAGAGGGGTGTATAGGCCCTATTTTTTAATGGTCAGTTTGGCAATCATGCAGGCAGTGCAGGACCTGATATACTTGTTGATCTCCTGTCGAAGTTTCATCCAGTAGAAATGTTTTTGTAGAATCACCACTGTATTTTTGACACCAAAGTGTCATGCCACCGAACTGTAGTGGGCTTCCCAAATCATCTTTGCTCGCTCACTTGATGGAACACAGATATGTCCCAGATGATACAACAACCCATCCTGAAGATGGAAATTATCGACAACTGCGATTACCCCCAATATTTGGTAGGTGGTGGTGAATTCCATGTCTGTCTCATAGAGTTGGGTCCATACAGAGGTCTCATGGCCGCAAGAGTCTAGCACCGTGGTGAGTGCCATGACTGGTGGTCTGCTGAGGCAATCAATGACGTGATTGGTGCTTCCTATTTTGTACTCAATGTTGAGGTGGAATTGTTGCGAGTATCTGGATCACTTTTGATGGCACTCATTCTACAAGTTTCCTTGTGTCTGCATGAACTGCAGTGGCTTATGATCAGTGTGGATGACTATCTCCTTCTAAATAATGTAGTGTCTCCACTGGCGACAAGATTGCACAATGGATTACATTTGTTTTTCGTAAGTAGGATACTTAAGGACAACATCTAATAGTGTCTCACTATGATAGGCCACAGGGTGGTTGTGCTGAGTGAGAATGACACCCACAACATAGTCGAAAGAATCTGTCTCGATCTCAAAGGGATGTTGTAGGTCTGGGAGTGATTGTACTAGGGCTGAGTACAAGTGTTTCTTCAAATCATAGAATGATTTTTGTTAGGACCAACCCCACACAAATTTCACCTTACCACCATCCCTGGTTATTTGGCTGAGGGCCCATGCAATATGGGAGAATCCCAACATGAACCTACGGTAGAAATTGGCAAGGACCAAGACGCTTCAGAGCATAGTGAGTGTGGTTGGGGCTAGCCAGTCACGGATGACTTGGATCTTGGTTGGATCCACATGTACGCAATCTTGATCAACGATGTATCCCAGGTAATGGACCCTGTCCATGCCGAAGGAGCATTTTTCCAAGTCGGCGTATAGCTTGTGTTGTCGCAAGGTTTGCAGAACCTGTTGAATATGCTGCAAGTGTTCGGCCCAAGTCTTGCTGTAAATGATAATGTCATCCAAATACACCACAACAAAATTATTGGTGAATGATTACAGGATATCGTCCATCAACCTCATCAAAGTGGTTGGCGCATTTATCAAACCAAAGATCATGACCAACCATTCAAAAAGGCCTTCCTTTGACTTGAAGGCCGTCTTCCATACATGTATCTATTCTATCGGGACCTGGTGGTATCCAGACTTCAGATCAATATTACTGAAGTATTTGGCCCCTGTGAGTTGATCAAAGAGGTCATCGATTAGGGGAATCGGATATCGATTTCTGACTGTGATTTTATTCAAAGCCTGGTAATCAATGCAGAGTCTCTAGGTTCCATCTTTCTTCTATACCAGCGTGATTGAGCTCCTGCAAGGTGATGAGCTAGGACAGATGTGCCCCTTGTGGAGAAATTATTGGATCTGTTGCTTGATCTCCTCATTCTCTAATAGAGAATGGCGATATACTGTCCCATTGGGAAGCAGTGCATTGAGGTTCAGATCGATGGGATGCTTGACCTGACAATGTAGAGGTACCTCGGTAGGTGAGGAAAAGATATCTAAGTATTCTTCCATGACCTTATCTACTTGCTTCTACTATGTGGAGAGGTCAGTCACAGAGACCCTGGATGTGGTTGTGATATTTCACTTATTCTAAGAGAGAATAACGAAGAAGACAAACTTCCCTATCTGAGAGATGAAATTCCTTCATTGCTTAGCAGAGATCAAGGAAATAACACTAGGTGGGACTGGATCGAGTATCCTGTGCAATTTCCTGTTCAAAGTAATAATAACAGTACGAGGCCTAGACTCATATATAGCATGATGTTTCGATAAATAAGGTTTTCCCAAAATAAAATCACAAACTTTGAGAGGAGAAACATCACACAATACCTCATCTTTGAAGGGCTTGATGTCATATGACAGTCGACACTATTGGCTCATGCAAAGATCGCTTCCTTGGTGGAGCCATCCAATGGTGTAGGGTTGTGGGAGAGGTCTTGTAGACAGGGCCAGCCGCTTGACGACCTTTGCTGAGATGAGGTTCTTATGTCTTACCCTATCAGTGATGAAGTGTAGTGGGGTGCCTTTTACCCACATATGTTAATGGAAGAGGCGCTCTCCTTCTTCTGGCTTGTCTGGTTCGCCAGGCTGGAGCTTGATGGTAGAAACAGTGGCACTAGGTTCTGCATCAATGATTCATCCTCCCCTTTCTAGTTCTGTCTTAGATTCAAAACCCACATCTAATTCAGAGGATTCCAATTCGGCCACCAATGACTACTTTGAGTGGCAGTCAGCAGTGTTATGCGAAGGGCTCTTATGGAAGTCGCACCACTTCCCAGTATCTTTCTTTTTCTTTCTGGTGTCCTTCTTTGCTTGCAACTTGTACTAGTTGTCCTGATATTGTCCATCTTTTCTCTGTCCTTTTTTCTGTGGGTTGGGGCCTTCCTTTCCTAGATTTTGCTGTGAGAGGATCCCAAGCCCAAATTGTCATGTCTTTTTTTTGAGCTTCTTCTCGATTTTGAAGGCATATCGGTAGAATGCTCCCAAGGATGAGATGTACAGAAATTCCATTTCAGTATGGATGTATCTATGCAGAACAATGCCATACTTGAGCACCAGATGTCACTCTGAATCTTTTATACCCAGCTTGGTGCACAAGGTATGGAAGATATTTGTGAAATTTGGCACTGCTTGGTCTCTTTCTTTCCGCAGTGTGGTCCATTTGGTATACAAGTCATCATAACTTATGACATGGTAGTATTGTTCCTTAATAGAATCTATGAAGGATTCCCAGGTGGCCATGACTATAAATCATGAGGTTTCCTCTATTTCCTTTTTCTCACATCCCACCAATATCTAACATGGGGAACAACTTTGAGGAGTGCAAAAGTAATCTTTTCTCTATTCGAAACGTTATGGACAGAAAAATACCCTTCTAGTAGATTCAACCACTTTTCTACAACATCTGCGTCTATCTAAACTTCAAATATAGGAATATCGAAGTTTATTTGTACCTTTAAGGGGGCAGCGGCTCCACTCAAAGAAGATCTGTCGCCTTTTGGTAGTCGTCGAAGGATTTGTGTGAAACAATCCATCATCTTGTTGCTTTGTTTCTGAGGGATTCCTCAATCAACAGTTTGAAAAGATATTTTTTCCTGTCATCTTTCTTTTCTCCTGCCATGAGAGGTCACTTGGGCGTGTGAGATATTTTATCCTCGAGAGAAGCAAGCTCGAGATCCAACTCTTTGTACTCTGACCTCATTAGGGACATGCATTAATATGACAAGGAGCAGATCGCTCTGATGCCACTGATCTAGATTTTATGAGTAGAACGAAATGAATATAGATTATTAACAGGTACTTAACAAAAAATAAAAGAGATACAGTAAAATTGGTTTTCTATTCAATAAGGAAATAAGCTGAAACTGTAAAATGCAGCGAAAACAAGCTTGTTGGAATGGTGGCGGCTTATCTCTGAGAATAGATGTGACGGTTGTGCTTATTCACAAGAAGATGATTACAATGAGGTTCTAAAGGAATTTTTACAATAAAAAAAAATGCCAAAAACCCTAGACATCCAAAAACCTAACCCTAGGATATGAAGCGCCAGAAGTCATGTGGGCCCCGTTTGGGTAAGTTAGTACATTAACTTCCCGAGGTTGTAACTTTTGCATACGATCTCTGTTTTAGGAGTATGATAGCCCATTGGAAAGGTATCATTGAGGATATTCATTTTGGGGGCTCAATCATGCCTTTGGATATCATTGAGAATGTTGATCCTGAAAATATTTCATTTAGGCCCTCAAAATGGCCCTGGAAGTTAAAACTGCTAAAAATAGTAAATTGCCAAAATTGCTAGAAAACGTTTTTGAGCTAATTGGAAAAGGTGGGTGGCCACCAATATCGACCTGGATCAGACAAAACCTAAATAAAAACATAGTTAGGAACCAATACCCAATTCCCCAAATTAATAATCTCCTTGACCAACGCAAGGGGGATAAATAAGATTGATATGAAGTCTAGCTACCACCAGGTCCCAATAGAATATATTTATGTATGGAAGACTGCCTTCGAATCCAAAGAATGTGTTTTTGAATGCTTGGTCATGCCCTTTGGCTTGAAAAATTCCCCAAGAAAATCATGAGGATGATGGACGATATCTTGCATCCTTTAAGAAATTATTTTGTGGTGGTGTATTTGGATGAAATCCCCATATTCAACAAGAATTGGGTGGAATACTTGTAGCATATTCAACAAGTTCTACACACTCTGTGACAACACAAGCTATATGAAAATTTGGAAAAATTATCCTTCAACATGAACAGGGTACAATACCTAGGATACATTTTTTATGAGCATGGGGTGCATGTCGATTCAACCAAGATCAAGGTCATCCATGACTTGCCATCCCCAACCACACTCACTGAGATTCAGATCTTCTTAGGCCTTGTTAATTTATAACGCAGGTTCATGTTGGGATTCTTCCACATTGCATGGGCCCTTAGCCAAGTGACCAAGTGTGGTGGCAAGGGAAAATTTGTGTGGGACCAGTCGCAACAAAAAGTGTTTGATGATTTCAAGCAGTTCTTGTGCTCAACCTCGGTTCTCTCATTACCCGACTTGAAACAACATTTTGATATTGAGACAAATACTTTGTACTATGTTGTTGGTGCAGTCTCACTCAGCATAGACATCTCATGGACTATCATAGTGAGATGTTATCATATACTATATGTAAGCACCCCATTTACGACAAAGAAATGTACTCCATTGTACAAGCTTTCCTCAAATGGATGAATTACATTCTCTAGAAGGAGATAGGAATACACACTAATCATAAGCCTCTACAGTTCATGTAGACACAAGGAAAATTATAGAATGACTGCCATTAAAGTGGTCCACATACTTGCAATAGTTTCATGTCAACATCAAGTATAAGATAGGGGGCACCAACCACATTGATGACTTCTTCAGCTGACTTCCAGTTGCAGCACTAACAATGGTGATACACTCCTACAGACATGAGACCTTCAGATGGTCCCAAATCTACGAGAGTGATCCTAAATTTTCCACTACCTACCATATGATGGGCACAAACACAACTATCATTGATTCTCATCTGTAGGACGAGTTTTTGTGCCATCTGGGAAATCTCTGCATTCCATCAAGCGAGTGAGTGAAGATGATTTGGGAAGCTCACTATAGTCGGGTGGAAGGACACTTTGGGATAGAAAATTTAGTGGAAGTATTGAAACAACATTTGTATTGGATGAAACTTTGATAGGATTCTAGAAAGTATATTAGGTCCTACACGACCTGTTCCATTGCCAAATCGACCATTAAGAAGCAAGTCATGTACACCCCTTTTCCTACCCCCGACAAGCTCTGGGAATCCATCTCGATGGACTACATTTCGGGCGTTCCTTCAACCAAATAGGGAAATGACTATGTTTTCATGGTTGTTGATCGATTTTCCAAGATGGCGATTCTGGTTTTCTGCAATAAGAGAATCACAATAGAGGAAACTACCAAGCTCTTCTTTGAACAAGTGTGGGTACATTTTCGGATACCACAAACCATCATCTCATATCAAGATATTCAGTTCCTCAGAACATTTTGGTTGATCCTATGGTTACGTCTCGAAACCAAGCTCACCAAATCCATGACCTTCCACCCCCAAATAGATGGCCAAATTGAGGTCATCAATAGAATGATAGTGCATATCTTGTGCATGTACAATTACAATAATACGTGCACATGGGATGCGAGTCTTCCCTATGTTCAACATAGTTACAATAGATCCATACATAACTCAAACAAACACAACCCATTTCAGGTGGGGTTGGAATGTCGACCATTCTGTCTCATGCATGTCGCACTGCCCCATGCATCCGCATAGAAATAATTGTCCCATGCAAAAACTAAAGCTTGCAAATCCACCTAGTTGATTGAACGAATCCAACACATTTAGTAACATGTTTGAGATATTTTTTTGAAGTATAATTCCAAGTACAAGCAACTCCGTGATCAACACTAGGTGCCACAAAAGTTTCAAGTAGGTGATAAAGTTTATTACACTTGTAGAAAGAATGCCTTATAGGAACCCATTGGAAGCTTCATCCACTTCGCTATATCTGTTACACCATCACCAAGGATGTGGATGAAAATTATGTTTAGCTCAAAACTCCCCCCTTCCTTGGCTTTCATTTCGTGTTTAATGTGGACCTCCTTTGGCCATGCTTTCCACCCTTATTGGAAAACTTAGAGATAAAAGAACAATTGAAACCAATAAAGATCAAACTTCACTGCATGGAATAGGAATCCATTAATTAGATAATGGAAACACATGTCAAGGGAAATATCCAACAAAATCTTCATATTTAT
The DNA here is from genome assembly GCA_010110895.2 of Picea sitchensis. Lineage (NCBI taxonomy): Eukaryota > Viridiplantae > Streptophyta > Pinopsida > Pinales > Pinaceae > Picea > Picea sitchensis. The sequence continues at coordinate 62,239 of SNQJ01S0044828.1, forward strand.
CAGGTTTTCAAAGCATGGTAGCTCCTGCACCAAGGCAAGTGGCTCACCTGGGGCCAAATTTAGCATAAATTTCCTCATCTGATGAAGGAACTCAATGTAATGGAGACCGTTGCTTCCTAAAGAGGGAGTATTTATCCAGATGGATATTGGTGGCCACCCACCTCTTCCATATGTCTCAAATACAATTTTCATCTTGGAAGTTGCAGTTTTCATCTTGGTAGTTTTTTTCTAGATTTTCGAGTCCTAAACTTCTGGGGCATTTTGAGGCCCTGAACAATGTTTTTTGAGCCCACCACAGTCACACTATAGATAGAGTTAGAGTGTTATGTAATAATGTTTATTCCTCTTATATACATTTCCAACTAGCTATCGTGTTCCTAAAACAGAGATTGTTTGAAAAAGTTACGACCTAGAGAAGTTGATGTACCAATGTACCCCATCAGGGCCCACATGAATTTTGGCTCTTCATATCATAGGATTAGGTTTTTGGATGTATATGGACTTATGTTTACATGTGGATTCTAAAAATTCCTATAGGACTCATTGTCATGTGCTCATATGAGTGATCATAGCCGCCACATCTCTTCTCAGAGATTATCTACCACCATTCGAGCAAGATTGTTTTCATTATGCATTTTGTAGTTTCAACAGATTTATTTATTGAATAGAATTTACCTCCCAGTGTATCTCTATCATTGTTCTATGTATATCTGTGTTAATTTTATAAATATATGTTTCATTTTGTTTCGCTCATAAATCGAGATCAATGGTTGTTCCATATACATAAAAACAAAATACTTTGATCATTGCATGCCATTTATGCTAATATCTATGCTAATTGGTTGCATCATAAACAAACTGCCAATAAGACTAGTGGAAAAAATATGAAACCTAATAAACATGAGGAATAACATCAAATCTGTCTAGGAGGAAGGAAAATGGGTTCCTTTGATCTAGCTATCTCCATCGGTGTCAAAGCATTGCGGTAATTTCCCACGTCCATTGACAGAGAGATATGTTTTCCTAGAACCTAGAGATGAAAATTGATGTCAAATACCTCTCTTCTCATTCAAAAATATGTTGTTGGATTATGTAAAGGGCCTCAAATATACAATGGGAGTCCTCATATCTAGTTGGGTTAGGATGGTCGGAGGATGGTTCTTCATGGGATCGATTGGTGTGGTGGCCTTGGGATAGATCATATTGGGAATTTTGAGGGGAGCTCTTTCGTAGAATGTTGAAAGAAGTCAAACCCTGTAAGGAATTCATAGCATAGCCCAATGAATTTCTATGTCAGTCAAACCACTCAATTTTGCATCCGCAATCTATGGAGGTATGACCATTGTATTACTTGTGTGTCGAGGTCGAGATGGGGGAAGAGGTCCCATATCATTTCCTTTTGAATTATGATTTATCACTACCCATAACCAAGGAAAGGTTCTTCCCGATTGGAATATGATCCCCCCTGTCTCGTTTTGAGCATCCCCTTTGCCTTGGCATGGTGAGCACAAGGTTTCAAACCACCCAAATTTAGGTCATCTAGTGACTCATCCTATGATCTTCACAACCACTATAGCACCCAAATCGAAGGCTTGAATCATAATGAAGCTCCCACCACCTTTTATGTGCTCTTATGTTACCCCCCAATGTCGGCGTCATGGTCATTAATGTCATATTGATTGTCGAGTTCCTAGAGTTAATATCACAAGCATCCTTTGTGCATGTCTATAAAATATCTCTGGAGAGAAATATTCCTGAGTATGAAATTCCATGAATGTTCCAATGATGATAGGGAAAAACCACCTCCCTTGTACCTGACTCAAGGATTGGTAATCTAGGTGCATGGATACTTCTTTGTCAATTTAAGTCCCATGTGCTATGTATTGGAGGGCACCCCATCCATGAGCGAGTCTGTTGTGCATGCCAGGGAAATGAATTCCATGAGAATGGGATGATTATAGTGTTGAGAGGAAACACATACTAGATCCCCTTCCATGTGGTATACACCAATATTAGCTAATTTATCTTCCACTTTATTAACTTATCGTCTAATATGGGAGGGTATCAACACTTGTTAAGGATTAATAATAAAGCATAAGAATTCTAAATTTTTTAAGAGTCTCCATCTTGGGGAAATTTTTTCTGGAGAATAGCCATTGAGGATCTTAGTTAACATGGTGAGAATTATCTGTGAATCCTCTTCTACCACAATGTGAGTGTAACCATGATTTCGAGCCAGTTGGATGCCTTTGATGAGGGTCCATATCTCCACTACATTGTTTGATTCATATCCTAGGTTTCCTACTGAGGTGTGAAGAATGGATCCTTGATCATTTCGAAAAACAAATATAAATCCAGATGGACCCAGATTTCCTTTGGAATCTCCATCAAAATTGAGTTTAAGGAAGCCAAAGGGGGGACAAGTCTAGTAGTTGATGATGTGTGAATGGTTTGAATGAAAGTTGGCCTGAGGATCTAAGGGGATTATGCAAATATTCCATCCTTAGAATATAGCATATTTGTTGGAGTCACAAGATATATCCTCTGTGGTCCATTTGGTGGCCAATATTGTCTCCACTATATTATTTTGTATTTGAATCCAAACTTCTTCCCAAGTGATCTTAGATGAGCGAAAAATTATTCAATTCCTCTCCTTCCATATCTGTCAGAGGATGAATCCTAGGAGTAGATGCGAAATGTGATTGAGAAAGGATTTTTGAAGGCTCGATTCCTCCACTCAGTGATTATTCTTGCTACTCCATCCCTCCCAAATTAGGGAGATGAAAAAGAATTAGTTGAGAATATGCTCTTGATTTTCTTCCAATTGAGATAAGATATGACAAATGGATGGTCCAACAAACCCTCTTTTATTAAGACTATCCTAGGTGAGGATATTTTTATTTCTGACTAGCCAAAGAAATGTGCTTATCTTTGGCCATAGGTTAGAATCCCATATGTTACTCCAGATAAGGGCCTTGGGAAGCATGGAAAATTTGGATTTTAGACCATAGGATTCTTTGATCATGAATTTTCCTTTGGGAGCATGTACCCATCGAAGAATGTCTAGATCGAGCTTAATCTGAATTTTGTGCATGTTTGCTTCCTCTTTCCAATGTCCCAGCTCTTGTTGATAGCTCTTCCTCATTGGTTTTCCACGTGTCCAAGGTGTCGTTGTGGTAGTCTGATTACCAAAAATATGAGACTACCTTTAGGCATTCCTGATTGGTATGTGGATGGATAATCTCATGCCATTGTTGTTGAATTAAAGGTGGGATTTTTTTCCAAGAATTTGTCCAGAATAAGGTAGTTTATCCATTTTCTATTTCCTAGAAAGCATGATCTTGAGTGAGGTATCGGTTTCATTTTGTTGTGTTCCAAATAAGAGATCCTTCTCTACTACCATTCCATCTAATCAATTGTTCCCACTGCATTTTTGGGGTATATTTGTGTCTCCATAATCAAGCCTAGATTTCGATGGGATTCTTGAGCCACCTCCACCAAGTCTTATCTCCCAATAACTAGTGGAGGAATTGAGGATATCTATGCCGCAAACCTCCAACATATTTAAGCTTACACAATTCCTTCCAATTCATCAGGGCCCATTTGTGACCCTCCTTGGTTCCCTACCAAAGAATTTTTTTCTAGATGCTTTTGATGGTGTTAAGAATAGAAATAGGGGAAACCACAGTGGAAAATATGTAAATGGGGATGGCTTGTAAGACATATTTAAGAAGGACTAGATGATTGGCCAAGTTGAGGGTTCTAAGGGTCTAGGAGTTGAGTCTTTTCCCAATGACATGAGGAGTCCTTCCCATGAACTGTTGCGAAGTGAATTGTTAATGAGAGGGACTCCTAACTATTTGGATGGAAGGGATCCCATGTTGAAGCAAAGGATTCAAGAAATGAATGACTGGATAACTCTAGGGGTGTTGAAGAATAAAATTTGAGATTTTGTTTGGTTTATGGAGGTGTTATAGGCTGCACTGAATTCATTGAGAATATCTAGTATGCACCTAGATTCTCAAGCCATGGGAGACCCTATCATCATGGTATCATCAACAAATTGGCTATGAGAGATGGGAGGGTTCAATCCATGGAGGGAGATCCCCTTGAGGGAGCCTTAAGCTATTGCATCCTTGACGCATTGACTTATCCCTTTTGACATGATGAAAAATATAAAATGGGAGAGAGGGTCTCCTTGGTGAATTATTCAGGAGGGGATGAATGGTCTGGAGGGAGCTCCGTTGATCAAGACAAAAAATAAGGTTTAATAAGTGAGTTTTAGGATCCATATAACCCATTTTGAGTTGAAACAAAATGCAAGGAGGAGGAAATGCATGTACTTCCATCTAAGTGTATCAAAGGCCTTATACAAGTCTAATTTTATTAACATCCCAGGAGTTCCCATTGATTTCATGGAGTGGACAACTTCATGCGACAAAAAGATACTATACATGATTTTTCGGCCTTTGACATATCCATATTTATCATGAGAAATAATGTGAGGAAGGATGGGTTTGATTCTAAGAAAGATTAACTTTGTGAGAATTTTGTAGATGACATTACATAAAGTAATGGGATTGAACTTCCTAGGATGGGTAACATACTCCTCCTTGGGGATCAATGTGATGAAAGTTGCATTGAAAGCCCATATGACTTTTCCTGACCATTTAAAATCATGAATGAGCTTCCTAAGTTCATCCTAGACCAAAATCCAACAATAATGGAAGAAAACAGTGGTGAAACCATCTGGGCCAGGAGATTTTCCAACATGCATCTCTTTTTTTTCTAGATCAACTTCCTCAATAGTGATTGGTCTCAAAAGGAAAGCATTATGTTTAGATGTAATGAGAGAGGGAATCTACCAAGTGATTCTTCCAATTACTACAGATCTGTGTGATTGGGGTTTTGTGAGGCGATCTTGGTAGTAACTAGCCATTTCTTGTTCTATCTATGAGTGAGTGGTTAATATTTGTCCCTGGGAATCCTCTAGATTCAATATTATATTTATGTGTCTACGTTGGATCATGGATTGATGGAAGAAATTGGTTTTTTTTCCCCCCTCCCCAAGCCACCAGATCCTTGATTTTTAACTCCATAATATTTCTTCCTAAGCATATCGATCTTCCAGTTGTTGTTTGACATGTGCTTATTATTCCTAAAGTTGATTTGTCTATACTTGGAGTATGATTTATTGCTATATCTTCCTCAGCTACTTTTCAATATCCACTTGGGCTCATTAGATGTCCTTGAATGTGTGCTTGTTCTAAAAATTCAAGTGCTTCTTGAAGTTTTTCAACTTTTGTTGAAATAGAAACATTACTAAACCATGTGGTATGGAAACATCCTTCCACCATTTTTGGTGGTTTTCTTGAAAGTATAGGTGGGTAAGACAAATTTTTTGAAAGAAAAAGGGCCTCCTACAAGGATATCTTGTGATATTGAGACATAGCTATAACATCCCCACCCACTCAGGTTGGGCCATGTTACTCCATAATACACTCTGAGTAAACAAAAATTTTATATTCTCAACATACTACTGAGCAATGCTACTCTAAAATTTCACTGCACAGATTGTACTCTACACACAAGTCCCTACAATGTCACTTGAAGTAACACACTCATCCCAATTTGAGTCGCACCACACAAATTGTAACAATGTAAAAAATATTTTCCTTTTAACAAAACCTTAAGTAGTGGAAGTAACTCAAACAACTGAGCACTAGAGTATTGATCCCACAAAACATCCATGCACACAACCATATTGGTGTCATGCGCCGATTCTGATTTTTCTTTGCATGGAGTCTATTCCCTCGAATGCACACACAAAAATCAAGCGTCCTTTGCACACATATGACTTTCCTGCACACCCAACTAGCTACTCAGTCCTCTTCTTGAAGACTCGTAACCAAAATCACAAGATTAACTTAACAAGTGAGGTTATCAGTAACTGACACACTCATGCAAAACTACAAACACAAGCTATAATCACAGTACTTACATGTACAATAAAAATTGAATAGAATAACAATAATAATTTATATGAATCTACATACAATAATTAATCCATATGAAGCATAGTCAAATATGCACACATTAAACAAGACAATCACATAAAGAAAACTTATCTTTTATGAAAGTCACCAACTGCAGGCATAACTCAGACATTCCTTCCAGCCATAGACTATGTTGCTCATAAAATTTCAGTAACAGGTCACCCCTGAGTTGGGGATTAACTCCACCAGGGAAAAAGGGTTCCTAGCAATAAGCTAAGGTGTGGATCTCAACAAAATTTCTCATTCCTAGGTTCTCACTGCTGCAACTAGCCCACAATCCATCATCCCCCATGCACCTATCACATCCAAGGAAGTGTGTCCCTTAATTCTTAAGGAGTCTTTCAAGTTCCCCACTTCCCTTCCAAGGGTTACCAGCAATAGGCCGGCCAGGAAGTCTCTGATCCCTGCGACTAATTATCATCACACCAGGGAGAAAATCTTAGCAAAAATATCACCTTGAGAGTATGCTCACAGGTCTGAAAACCACTTCTCAATAGCCAATCTCTCACCCAGAGAGACCGCTCACGATATGTCAACTTGAATCCTCAATAGTAGAATTCTAGTTACATCTCCTCAACTCCTTACAACATTCTCTGCGCATA
>SNQJ01S0044828.1:77503-91603 GCA_010110895.2 Picea sitchensis
CTGTCACACATTTGAATTACACTGAGCAGATTATGTTTCAGCCCATCTACAAGTAGAACATATTGGGCTTTTCCTTTTCCATTACTTAAACTCACCATCCCTTTACCCTTTCTTTTACTTGGAGCATCATTTCCAAAGGCTACGTTTCCTGATTTGATTTCACTTAGAGAGAGAAACTTACCTTTGCCTCCCATCATATGTTTGGAGCATCCACTGTCTATATACCAAGGGTTCATTTTTCTTTGCGCTGACAACACTAATCCACACTTGTCACTTTCTTTCTTCTTCCACACCTTGACATTTTCAACAAGGGAATTTAAATCTGGTTCATAGTTCCTTAATTGATAGTCAACAGATTTATGTCCATAGTTATGACAGATGTAGCATTCAATCTCATTGTTCAATACATCAAAATTATTGTTGCAGCATTGTCTACTTATTGACTGTTGATTATTTCTTGACCTCCTTAGTTGCATGTCTCTAAACATAATTTGGCAATTTGCAATCTGTGAAGGTTTGTTACTTGGTTGTATCATTATTTGTTGTGGCAAGTATTTATTCCTTTGAAAACTTAATTGCTCATGTCTAAGTCTTAAGGAACAATTTACAGCTTTGTGACCAAAGTTAGAACAGTAGAAACAATAACCATATAAAAAAAAAGTGTACCTGGAAAATGGTTGTCTTCTTTGAGCAAATCGATTTCTTCCATGTTGATGATGTCTTTTAACAGGGAGCACATTATTTCTTTGTTCTACAGATTCATTCCTGGCACTTTTTTCTTTACTCATCCTGGGTGATTGATTGTCTTCCTTTGTTTTTGTAGGTTTGTTGTTGTCATTGGTTGTAGATTTGACAAACTTGATGGGTTCTTCATTTCTTGGCTTATCACTACTTGATCCCTCTTCATAACCCAAACCATTTTTAAGCTTTGGATTCCTTTTTTGATTCATGATGGTGGCTAATCCTTCTGAGGCTTTGATACTTGACAGATTCTAATTATACAAGGCTTGAAACTTCTCCATATCTTTCCTAGTTTTCACTACTTCTTGTTCTAAGGCTTCACATCTTGCCTTCTTTTTTGATAACTGTCATTTCAGAATGTCTTTGATTTTCTTTACCTCTTCTAATTCCACTTTTAGTAGGACAAGGTCTTCATCGGGTTCTTTACTGTCTTTCTCGAACTGTATCAACAATTGTCTTTACTTTCTGTTCTTAATTCTTAGTCTGTCAATCTCTTCCAGTGCACTGATCAGTTCTCCTTCCATGTCAACCACATCTTCTTCTTCATTAGCATCACTTCCTGTGCTTATATTATCATATTCCTCTTTGGCCATAAGTATGAAGTCATTTAGTTTATCTTCAATAGTGGATTCATTGTCTTCATCATCTGAAGGATCATCATCATTGTTTACACAAAGACTTTTCTTCTTAAAGTTATTCTCTTTAAAGAAATTTTTGTGTTTGTGCTTCTCCTCATCATCACATGTCTGATCCTTTCTTTTGTGGGGAAATTTATTTGCAAAATGACCTATCCTACCACAGTTGAAACATTTGAAAGGCAGTTTACCTTTGTATTTGGCTGATCCCTTCTTTAGTCTCTTCACAAATTTTTCTTCAATTTCATCAGGCTCTGAATCCTCATTCTTGTCTTCCTTAAATGATGCTTCTTTGGAGGTGGGTTTATCTTTAAATATTCTCATTTCATATGAAGTCAATGTTCCTAGAAGTTCATCAAAATCCAAGGTTTTTATATCATTAAGTTATTCAATAGCAGAGACCTTCAGGTTGAACCTCTCTGGTAGAGATCTCAAAATTTTCTGGACTAAAGAAGGTTCCTCAATTTTCTCACCAAGTGCTTTCATTTCATTTACCATTTCTTCTACTCTCAGAAATTATTTTCCAACAGTTTCATCTTCGTTCATCTTCAGTTGTTCAAATTTTATTCTGTAGGTTTGAATCTTGGCATCCTTTACCTTCTCATTACCTTCATAACTGCTAATGAGTATGTCCTACATTTCTTTGGCAGTTCCTAAGTGCATAACTTTTACGAATTCTGCTTCTGCAAGCCCACTCAAAATAGCATTCATAGCCTTAGAATTGAAACTAAATTCTAGCTTGTCATCCTTATTAGCTAGTACAACTGGCTTTACATAACCAGTATCTACCACATCCCAGACATCTGTACCTAAAGCCATTATGTAGGTTTTCATTCTAACTTTCCAGAAGGCAAAGTTTGTTCCATTGAACAGAGGGGACTTATTGGTTGAATTCCCTTCATGGTTTGACATGGTTAAGCTATAGGATCTACACTTAGATAAAAGGGGCCAACTCTGATACCAATTGTTGGACAACTTAGAGGGGGGGTGAATCAGTTGTTACTGAGCTTAAACAATTATGCTTATTTTAAACTCTTTACACAACATTTAATGACAGTCACAATAATGAAGGGAAGTTATTAATAGAACATTCAACATCAGCCACACATATGAGATACACAGAGACAAATATTTCCTGAGGAAACCCATACAGGTTAAAAACCTCTTCTTCTTTATATGATAAGTAATCTTTACATTCTTTACATTATCATACATATGAGCACCAACTAATAATGAGACTACAACCTTTGTTTTGCAAGGTGCTACTTGCTGAGAGCACCAACTCTTTGGCTTCTCTAGCACCAACTAGAAGGAAGCACCAACTCCCTGGTTTCTCTAGCACCAACTAGAAGGAAGCACCAACTCCCCGGTTTCTTTAACACCAACTAGAAGGAAGCACCAACTCCCCGGTTTCTCTAGCACCAACTAGAATGAAGCACCAACTCCACGGTTTCTCTAGTACCAACTAGAAGGAAGCACCAACTCCCCAGTTTCTCTAGCACCAACTAGAAGGAAGCTACAACTCCCTGTGTTCAAGCACGCACTTGAACCTCTGAGGACAACAGTCCTCCCTAGCACCTCCCTACCACCCTGAAATATAATTTTTTGCTAATGAAACTTATCAGAGTGATACAATATTTATCATTGGCTCACTAGACTTATCACTGTTCTACTATGATGCTCTGCTCTCCTGTATCAATCTCTCTCTGTCTGCATCTTCTTGGGATTTATGATCTTCTGTTTTTCTCTACAAGAGCACCTCAGCATTCCTTTAGTGTCTTACTGTCTTTCTCTACACATTCCTTGCGCTTTTTGTGCTTCTGCCTTTTATGCTCTATGCGCCATGTCCATTCAATGCTCCATTCCTCTTCTCTGTATTTCAACTGTTTCTCACTCCTCCTTCTACACTCCCGAATCCCTCTCAACAACAACAACACCCATCTCTTCTCTATTCTGCATACTTATAGTCTCTATGCACCTTTTTCATGTTGTCCCACCATGCTTCTGCATGCTCTCTCATGTCCAGTACTCTACCTATTCATCATGGAAACTCTTCATCTTCTCTGGAAGTTAGATCCATCTGTCAATTACCTCTATGAACAGTCTTCATTCCACTGGCAGAATCCTAGAGACTCTTCAGTTCCTCTGATAATCACACAGAAGTCACTTTGAGTCCTCTGGTAGAAAGCATCAGTGGTTTCTAGCAGTTACACTGTGAACCTCCCAAGACCGCTTCAACAATTGAATCACCACTGATCGATTAACTATGAAGAGAAATAGTAGCCCTTCGATCATACTTAAATTCACCTGCATCATTGGATGGATTTCGTAGGGTCTTGCATTTAATTCATATGCCCACTGGCTGTGACCGAGCGCTAAACAGAGTTTTAATTTTGTGATCTCGCATCTTGGAATTCCTGTGATAGAAGATCTTGACACTCAAAGTCACGATCGATGAGACTCCGAGATGGAGCTTAGCACTGCTAGCTTCTTCCCCTCATGTGACCACCGACTGTGACCACAGGCTGCACCAAAAAAGGCGCTTCATATTTTGTGAACTTATAAACTTCATCGAGCCTGATCAACGATCGAGATCTCCGATGATCCGACGGTCCAAATCTCATCGTGATCTCGCATATCGCAATTCCTGTGATGAAGAGTCTTGATGCTCCAAGTTGCGATCGTCGAAACTCCAAGGTGGACCTTAACTCTGCTAGCTTCTTCCCTTCACATGACCACCGGAAGTGACCATAGGCTGTGCTAAAAGGCGCTTTGTGTTTCGCGAACTTATGAAATTCATCGAGCTTGATCAATGTTCGAGATCTCTAATGATCCAATAGTTCAAATCTCATCGTGATCTCGCATATCATGATTCCTGTGATGAAGGGTCTTGATGCTCCAAGTCGCGAGTGCCAAGACTTTGAGATGGAGATTAACACCGCTATATCCTTCCTCTATCTTCCGCAGATGTAACCACTGACTGTGACCACAGCCTTATTCTAAAGCGCATTTCGCACTTTCACATCTCGGGTATTCTGTGATGAGTCCTCTCAACTCTTCATGTCACGAACTCCGAAATAGGGCTTGGCTTCACTAGCTTCTCGACAATGTGACCATGAGATATGACCACTCGCTACTCAAACGAGCACTTCTCTCCTTTGAATTTACAGTCAGCAAAATGATGATCTTTCGCCATGTGTCCTATGGATCCAACAGTCCATGACTGTCCTCGATGGATGACCAGGATTCCTTCACAGTTTTGGAGATTTGGATGACTCTTGGTATTATCCGCCTTGTAGCTTCACCATATCTAACGGTTGTTGGTCCTTCGTAATTACTCCAGATCTAACAACCCAGATCTTTTCACGATTTCACCACTTCACGAGCGTTCTTCATGCCTGATCAATGGTCCACAATCCTTGGTGATCTGACGGTCCAGATCTTTTTGTGATCTCGCATATCACGAGTTTGAACCTGTTTCCTTTGGATTTCCCGATCTATGAAACTCTGAAAACCTTTGTTGTGCTTTGACTGTTTTCCTCCTTCTAAGCTTACACTGTTGATCTTGCCATTTGATCGTTGTTGTTCTTCCTTGCCTTCCTGTGCTGATCTTCCTTGCCTGCATGTTTATCATCATTGTTGTTGTTCTTGCCATCAATGACAAGAATGCTCTTCTTGTAAACATGCCAACAACGCTTGCAATAATGGAGCAGGGCACGTGGGCCTTTATAAAAGGGGTTTTTAAGAAGAGTTGTTCAGCAGTGTTTTGGCAAAGAAGGAATCTGAGATGGCCCGATGCCAGGTAAGCATGTCTAGTGAAAATTAGGGTTATAACACTTGTCCACTAAAAGAGTTTGGTGGTGGAGATCTTTGTGTAAACTGGCATGCCCATTAAAAAAAAAATATTTTTGTGGTTGAATCTAGCATATTTTTAGCTTGGGAAAATGGACAAAAGAGAAATTGGGTAGGGCCTAGAAAATGGATTCTTTGTAATATTAGTGATGAAAAAATTGAACCATCTGTTTCTAACCTGATCATGTCATGATGTTGAAGGAAAAAAAGTGGCAATGGGGTGAGCACAAACATGCTCACACAAGAACATGAATGTGCATGCATTCTCGATGTGATAGGTTTGGAAAACCCTAAACCACCACCCATGATGCCACATAGACTTGTTGATAGCAATTCATGTGCATTCCTAAGAATGTGTGCATATTCTTAGGAACGTGCACTCACTCTTGTTGGGCCCGATTAAAAGGGTCTACGACCATTTTTTTGGGCCCATTTGACCATCGCGCCAAACATTTTACAAAGGATTGAGAAAATTGAAGGGAGGAAATTTGTTGACGAAGTACTAAAAGGATCCTAACATTGTCTTAGAGGGAATACATGTATTTATTCCCCTTTAATTTCTTGTTTTTTTTCATTTCCTAAACTATTTAATTTCTTGTACCTTGTGATTTCAAGGTTAATTTTAAAAATGAACTTAATTTATATAAACACCATTATTAAATTGCAACACATAATTAATATGGAACCTAGACACAACCAAAACCTGACACAACCACARGAAGGCACACAAAACCCCAACCCAAAACCAACAAATGTAAACATAGAAATTAATGAAGGGTTGATATCTATCARATCGATTGTCCAAGACTTAAGGAGTACAAGAGAGCCTAGTTGATTGTCATTGGTCACTTCATTGGATGCCAATGTATCATCCATTGCAAGTTCCCAAGGTCAATTAACCATTATTTTTTAATATAGGGCTAGGAGTTTTTAGATTACAGGACTAGCATCGATAAAAAAAAAAGTGAGAGACTTGAATATTAAAAAACAAGAATTGATGTCATTGTTCATCAATCCTAGATCGAGATTATAGCCACTAATCATAAAGATATGTATATGTATGGATTGGTGCATCCACCAATAGTTTAAGGACAATTGGATGGATAGATGGTTTATGTTGTTTGACAAACCTCCCTGCGATAAGAAGGAGGTTCCTCTATATTTCCTTAGGGAATTATGGGCATAGTTTATTTTTGGTCACCATGTCAACTAATTTGACATTGGTCAATTCTAGGGGGTGGGTCGTGGGTCGCACAGGATAGAGAGAATGTTAGGCATGACCTAGTTCTAGGTCCTCATCCTCCTAGGCTAAGGCCTAACCCCCTACTCAAAATCCTACCATCGTGAAAGACATCACGCATAAAAAACTAGTGATATCAGTGTTGACTTGAATCTTGGTACAACATGGGAGTTTTGGATCACTGTCTTGACAAGAGGTTCTACTGGTGATATTTCTAGAGGGGTTGGAACTTCAAACGTTGTAGTAGAGTGGATTCAGGAGAGGGCACATGGATAGAGTAGGTGTTCACTTGAGCCTCATATATGTTGAAGTTGTGAGAATATTTTCTATGGGTCAATGGAGGCCAGTGGAAATGAGATTTTCATGGAGGAGGTTATTATCCTGACCATCTCTATGTTCTTCATGATTATGTGTGTGTGTGTGTGTGTGTCCATATCTTATTTTATGATGTTTTGTTGTTTCTACACCCCTATAGAATACTCTCTACATCGGTAGATGCATCAATGTTAATTTCCACCATTGATGCAGTAGTAGAGGTAGAGTACTCATTTGGTGTACCGCATACACAGGTATGTGTCACCTTCGATGAATTCACCAAAGTGATTTGTTTATTCTATATCATCCTCAAGTATAATTTTCTTGTGTTTATACAAGTTGCATTACCATACAGTGATGATCCATGTCCACCTAGAATGGACAATTCACCACCTTCACAAGTATCATGTGTTGAGTTAAATCTTGTTTAAATGTGAAATTTGTTATACTGTTTTGGTTGTATTTTACATTTTGGTACTAATAAAAATATTATAAATATGTATATAGTTTTTTGCATCCACTGTTGGTTCATTTGTACCACCACCCTTTCATTCACCACCACTACCAACATTCCACCCATTGTTTTTCCCCAACTATAGGTCTAGTCCAGTCCATGGGCACCCTGCCCCAATTCTTGGGATACCTCTTTCCACCCCAAGGGTTTTACCATCCCTCGTAAAATCCATGGGGTTTTATAGCTACTCACTTGCACCATCTTTCCTATCTCATCCATCCATGGTGCCTGCAACCGTAGGCCACCCACCCCCACCACATTTTCCATTGCATCCATCCATAGTGGATGCACCCATATGCCACCTGCCCCCACCACCTTTTACATCTCATTCATCCACAGTGGATGCACACATATGCCACCCAACCCCACTACATTTTCCATCTTATGCATTCACTAAGGCTTCCATAGTAGATGTTTCCTCAGAGAAGGTTGTACATTCGAGTACTCCACACACTAGAAACTCTCCACCATTTACCAAGTTATTCACCTTAAGATCATTTGTTGATGAAATTTTATGTGTCATGAATGGAATTGATTTTTATGATTTTTTTGTTTAAATTTCATGCTTCGATCCTTGCAATGGCTGCAGGGTGGCATCATTGAGAGATTGGGGTCGTGCAGGAGGGTAACACCCTCATGATTGTCAGTATCATCTGTGGTGAGTTATCTTAGCTTGAATTACAAAGTATCATTTTCTAAGTATGTTAATTCATTATGGAAAAAAATTATAATAATTTTGTTTCTTTGTCTAGTCTCCCGAGCAATGAACCATGTCCAGGCACAAAACAACTCGAGGTGCTTCTTTGAGTAAGAGAATAAATATTGAGTTTCAATATTCCCATCATAGTAGCGAGGATGGTAGTGATTAGTGAGTGACCAATGAGCGTCATTTTGTATCCAAGGCACAATATGGCACTTTTCCATGTTTGGGCACTTGTCATTATTTTTTATACTGGGCATGATGTGATAGTTTGTAAAGAATGTACAGTTGAATCCATGTTGAATATAAATATATCATGACACATGTTTTATGAATTGCAATGTTTGTTTATTTTCATCAAAGTTTCATCAAAATGTTGTCAATATAATTGAGAAGGCTTATACATCAAAATGATTTGTGCATTTAAGAAAGAAAGTGATTAGATATATTCTTTTAAGGCATTATATAGTTTTACAGTGGTTCCAATCAAGCTAAATACCAATTTAAAGAAACAATAAACTAAATTCACATAGCATGACGCTAGGAAGAAAATATAAATAATGCATATCCATATGGCTAGAAGGCTAAAATTTGTTACTAACTATACCTACATACTGGTGGAAAAATTGAAGGTTGTCCTTAAAGTTTATGCATTGTAGTCCATATAGTGAGTGAAAAACAAAAGAAATAATAAAAAAATATTTTCATCTAGTATAAAGTGTATTGGTGTAGGTTATAGACTTATTAACTGAGTAATGGTGAATAACACCAATGAGTCTATGAGATAAACCATTGTTTCCTTTGATTCTTGATTTGGAACATGAAATTTTGTGATGCCCCATGTGGAACTAGTGGAATCATGACTATTACAAGGTTCTTTTAGAGTTACTTCAATCTAAGATATGAGTGCATCTAGAATCTAAAAAAGGATTGGAGAAACAACCCTTGATGTTGAGTATTGGGCCGGACTCAAAAATGGAATTAGACAAAGATGGAGCTATTTTTTAGCACTGAGCTTCAACACTTTCGAGGATCTTTCCATTCATCCCAATTTGTAGTTGGTAATTTTGGAAAGAGATTGAACGTTGTGGCATAAGGATCAGTTGGAACACAAGTATTTGTCCTTTCTAATTCCTATTGTCAATGAGTGGAGAAGTTTTTTTTTTTTTTTTTCATTGCATCATATAAATAATTTCTCTTTAAAGTGAGGGAGGTTTTCATTCGTTATGTTCATGTTGTTTACCTATTTTTATCATCATCAAAATTTGACTCAATTGTTCAACCTATCCTTGGATGTTGTTTTCTGTGAATTATTATAGATACTAAATATAACCACCCAAGAAAAATACTTCAGGATTCTTTTTCCTCTCATTACCTTGGCTAGCCAACTAGTCCACCACTATTTTTCCTATTGTGTGATAAGATTACATTCATTCCCTTGGATTTTATAACATCCATTTCATTATTCCTTTAATAATAATCCAATAATTAGTATTACCCTTTTTCTCAAGGTATGGATAATTGAGTCATCTTCCACTTCTATGTATTATAAAGATGTATATGTCTTCAAATCCCTCATATTTGTGTAGGATTAGTATTTGTATATTTCATTGGGTTACAATGTTCTACTTTTGTAGTAGACCACATACATAATTTACATATAGCCCAAATAATGGGTGTAGACATTTGAAAAAACAATCTTTCCATGTACTAGTACAATTATAACATGTAATGGCATTGTTGAGATTTATCAATGTTTTCCATCAACCACTTCACCATAAGATTCATTTCAATCATTTCACAAAACATCTAATAAAAATAGTAATTCAATATATATTTTTAATTCCAATTTTTTTTTCATTTACCCAAATAAAAAAATGGTGAGGACTAAGTAGTTACTTTATTACTAGGTATTAACCTCTTTGTACCATGTATGTGTTCGAATTAAATATATTTTAAAAACAATATTATCACAAAACCATACCATTGTTGGATTACTGAGTGGGGGGTGAATCAATAATAGAGAATTTAATCCCTTTTTCACAAAAAATGCAAGTGTTATATCAATGTAGCATTATCACCCAATAGTTACAGAGTAAATAAACAATGAGAAAATGAGCAATCACACACATACACAGAACATCGGTGTTATTACATGGAAACCCAAAGCAAGAGAAAACCATGGAATTATTTTTCTTATATGTATTGAAGAATTACATTCATTGGAAGCACCAACTTCCTTTGTTTTCTAGTTGTAACTGGAAGGGGGATCCAACCCTCTAGTTTTTCAGGCTACTACCTGAGCGAAGCTCCAACTCCCCAATTCTCTGGCTACAACTAGAAGGAGGCTACAACCTTCTATGTTTTTCTTCTATAACCGGAAGGTGGATACAACCACCTATCCTTTCCCTATCCAATCACCCTAAAATATAAATTCCAAATGTATACAACCTATCATTGTCACTGAATCAACCACTACCACTGTCAACCTGCACCAATAACCTGTAACAACCTGTACCAATCAACCTGCACCAAAAAACTTGTACCAATAACCTAAACCAACATGTACCATGCATCAACCATGCATCAACTTCACATCAACTATGACTCATAAAGATGTACCAACATCATCAACTATGCACCTCTTGTATGTGCCAACTCATCAACTACTTGTCTCAGCCATGTACCCAACATGTACCTCAACCATATGCCAAAGACATACACCAATATAACCATAAAATATTCATCACTCTATCCATAAACCAAATACCATAAACACTTAAATCAAACCATGTTCCACAACCTCATTTTTATGTAGCCTCAAGATAAACCAACAACTTCTGCAACACATCACAACTGAAAGACCAATACCCATATGCCAAATACCAACAACAAAATACCAACTGTATCCCTCAAAAAATATGATATATGTAGCGATACTAAACATCCAATACCATCTCAAGAGATAAACCCTATCTCACAAAACATACCTCAAACAAGATGTGCCATATCTCTCATAAATAGACCTCAACCATGTTGCTTACGCAATTTTTCTGCCCTGTTTTTCTGTCGTGATTTTTCTGCCGCACTTTTTTTTCTGCGATTTTTCTGTCGTATTTTTTCTATCGCACGTTTCCTGCAGCACTTTTTCTGCTGCACGTTTCCTGCCACACTTTTTCTGCTGCAATTTTCTCTATCAATAATACCTGCCCAAATAACCTTTCACAAAAATAGATATTCAATGATATTCGAGTGTGATTAAAATGAGAGAGCCTTGCCTCTTATTTATACTTTCATGTAGCATCCCACATTCCTTATTTTAGGGATTTATCCATTAAATTTATTATTTAAACAATTTCTTTTGCAAACACTTTGACTTTTTTGGGCTTCTAGATGACTCATGAGGGTCCTCCAACTTCACATGGCCATAACTCTCTAACCGTGAGGAGTTATGTGGCGTTCCACATACAACCATAAATGGAATGAAAAGCATTATCCATCTAGGATAGTTTCACTAAAAAATTCACTGACCTTCTTCTCATTATTCCAAAATTAAGCATAGGTTCTCTAACCATACTTCTAGGATAACTCAATCCGCAAAGCGTCTTCCCGTGAGGGATTTCACCATAAGGGGACCACTTTGGATTTCATCCATTTATACTTCTTATCAACCATGGCAAGAAAATAATGAGTCATCTTTACATAATAAAAAATTGGTTCCATTACCCAAACCTTTGTGCTACCAGAATTTTCTACTGGACTTTCTTCAAGGGTTGACATCAATGAAAACCAACCTTAATAAACAATATCTCCCTTTGGCATTGATGGAAACACTCTAATGCAATACTGAAATCATGTCATGCAATACTGAAGTCATATCACTCATGCTCTCCTTGGAACCATGCCTCTGTCCTCTGCATCTTTGTGGCCTTTTCTCCCCCTGGAATCATGCCTCTATCCTCTGCATCTAATAAATCTCTCCCCCTTTGTCATCAATGGAAAAGGTATATTCCCATCCGGAGTTTCTCCCCCTAACTGAACTGTCCTCTTTATGGTGCTTCCTTGTGTACATATAATACATATAAGATAAACATTCAAAATCATTCATTTTGGAGTAGAAATAACTCCAAGTCTCTGGCGAAGATACTCAAAGGCTTCCCGTGGAAGTGGTTTTGTAAATATGTATGACACTTGTTATTTTGTGCCCACATACTCAACTATGTTGTTCTTTTCTGAAACCTGTTCCCGTAGAAAATGATACTTGATTGGAATGTTCTTCGTCTTGGAGTGCATCATCGGGTTCTTTGAGATACTGATGGCCCTTATATTATCACAATAGATTGGAATGGGATCATCATACTCAACCTGTATATCTGTCAGATTTTGTTTCATCCAAAGAACCTGTGTACAACATGTAGTTGCTGCATAATAATCTACCTCGATTGTACATAAAGATACTGATTATTTTTTCTTTCTTAGCCATGATACTAAACACTCACCCAAGTAGAACACTTCTCCACTAGTGCTTCATCGATCATCAATACAACCTGCCCAATATGCATCTGTATAGGCAATAATTGATAGTTCCTTTCCTTTTGGATACCATAATCCAAACTCTTTTGTTCCTTTGAGATATATGAAAATCCTCTTCACTGCTAATACATGTGATTCATTTGGTGCTGCTTGAAATTGTGCCACCTATCCAACTGCATGCATTACATCTTGTCTAGATGTTTCCACATGTAGTAGGATACCAATCATTGACCTGTATTGCCTCTGATATGTATAATTTGAATCATCATCTTTGCTCAACTTGCAACTAGTTTGCATGGGAGTGATAATTGGTTTGCAATCTTCCATTCTAAACCTCTTTATCATTTCTCTGATATACTTGGTTTGAGAAATAAAAATTCCTTGGTTTATTTGACGTATTTGAAGTCCTAAAAAGAAGGATAGTTCTCCAAGTAATGACATTTCAAATTCATTCTGCATATCCTTTGCACATTTTTGGCTTAACATGTCATCATCACTACCAAAAATAATATCATCAACATAAACTTCAATTAATAAAATACTATCTTGACTTACCTTGATGTAAAGGTTGTTGTCTGCACTTTCTTTTCTGAACCCTGCCTGCTGTAGATATTTATCCAGTCTAGAGTACCATTCTCTAGGAGTTTGTTTTAGACCATACAAGGCCTTCTTTAATTTACACACATAATATGTGTTCTCTGACAACTGAAATCCTTTTGGTTGTTCAATGTAGACTTCTTCTTCAAGTTCCTCATTCAAAAAAGTTGATTTTACGTCCATCTAATACACTTTAATATTTTTGGAGCATGCATAAGCTAAAATCAATCGGATTGCTTCCATTCTGGAAACTGGGGAAAATGTCTCTTCAAATTCGATTCCTTCAACCTGTGCATATCCTTTACATACCAATCTAGCTTTGTTCCTTGTAAGCTGTCCATCTTCATTCAATTTATTCCTGTATACCCACTTTGTGTCGATCACATTCTTATCCTTTGGTGTTGGAACCAATTCCCAAGTGTCATTTTTCTCTATTTGATCCAATTATTCATCCATGGCCTTATTCCAAAATTCATCCTTGCTGGCCTCTTCAAAACAGGTTGGTTCAATCGTAGATGAGAGTGTTAGGTGCATTTGTTCTAGTGAACGCATTCTTCTTCTAGTCTCAACTCATGCATCTCTGTTTATGATAATCTTATCGAAAGGATGATTCTTTTGTACTCGTCTGCTAGGTGTCTTTGGAGGCACTTGTTTAACTTTCTCTTCTACTTTTGTTGGATCCTCTTCATCTTCCCCTTATTTTTCATCTTTTGTTTCTTCTTCGTAAAGTTGTTCCATTTATTCATTTTCTTATTCCTTTAATTCTTGTCTACTTGTTTCATCAATTGTTACATTGATGCTTTCCACAACTTTTTTCAATCTCAAGTTGTATCACTTGTATGCTTTCCTTGTACTTGAGTAACCAGCAAGTACTCCTTTGTCCACACAAGAGTCAAACTTTTCCATTCTGCCATCTTCTCTTTTGATGTAGCATTTCCTTCCAAAAACTCTGAAGTGCTTCACATTTGTTGGT